>CAJVPP010001690.1:0-18430 GCA_910592005.1 Funneliformis mosseae | reverse complement strand
TTTTTTATTTCATTTCTATACTTTCGTTTTCATTTTATTTATTTGATTTTTTCATTTTTTTTTTTAGATTTTTTTTTTCTTTTTCGTTTTTTTCAAAAAAATAAATAAATGAATAAAAAAAATGAAAATAAAAATAAAAATAAAAAAAAAGATTTCCGCGGATATGGCATTTAATTAGTAAATTTGATATAATGATGTATTTATAAATAAGTAATATATAAAAATAAATTTTACAAAAATTTCATTGCGTACCGTACCGTACCGGTTTTCTATCTACCCTCTATTTTAAAATAATAAATGCAATGTGATAAAAAGTTGATGATTACGTTTCGTTTAAATAGATCATGTATTACAAAAAATTAAACTAAATTGAGATAGCAGTTTCATTCTAACCAAATAAGTTAATTCCGTTTTCAAATATTATTAATAATTAACAGTATTTATTTCCGGTAAATTTGTACAATACGTTTCTAATTCATTTCTAACTATCGTTTGAATCATATCATTTATTACGTTTTTTTTAGTCAACATGTTTTCCTATTGCTAGACAGGTATTTTTATATTTTACACTGTAGTTCAACTTTCGTCGTTAGGTAGAAATATGAATTCCTACTTTATTTTCGATTATAAATGTAGCGGAAACTTGATTCTGAGTGCACAACACAAAATTTCCAATACACGTGCCGAATTCACCCTAAATCAAGATTTAATATCTCTTTATATGATAGAAATATTGGTAACGTGCGTCAAAATAATTTCACAGACAACGAAATCGTTTTTCACTGTTACAAAAGGAAACATTAAAAAATTCACTTAATAAAGAAATGTGAAATCAACAAAATTTGGAATTTCGTTTTACCAACCTATAACTCTAGCTATTATTGATAAATGAAGTTAAAAAAAAGAAAAGTTCGCAAATTTTTCGATCACATGGGCTAAGTAAATAATCGGGTCTCAAGTCATATAATTACGACCGATCTAGTCTAAAATTAATACTGGTCAATTCGACAGTGGATTTCAAATAATTTGGCTCTACAATTTTTATAAATCTTTTCGATTTTATTTTTTTTTTTTTAGAAAAAATAAATTTCAAAATCACCTTTTTTTAACAATTGGATTACATTATTGAAATATATATTTATATTTATGGTTTAGATAAGCAATTGTTTTAAAATGAAATTAAATTTATTTTTATTCAAGAAAAAATACGAACATTTAATTATTATTATTATTATTTTTAGTTTTTTTTTTATCATGCGGGAATTGATTAACTGAAATCTCAATCGAGATAAATTAATTGATTTAAGGAAAACAGAAATCATTTTTAATGAATAATTTTACATCGCAATTTGAAACCTTCGGCTATATTTTAATTGTTTATATAAACGCAAAGGATCGACATTTGCATAATTTAATTAATAAATTTTTTTCGTTCACCATTTTTGTTTTGTAAAAAGATTTCAATTTGATTTTAGATTTTAATAAATCAGTTAACTTTATTTGGTAAGACAAGAAGCGGTTCCGGTTAGATCCTTTTAGTTATCCGAGTAGACTAGATTAATTATGGAAAAAATTCAGTAGGAAAAGATTTAAACCGAGGGCTGAGTAAAAGTGAGTTTTCTATTGGTTGATTTATATGCAAGAAAAAAAAATTAAACTAAAAGCTCATCCCACACCAAAAAAAAAAAAAAAAAAAAAATGGTTTTAAAGTACAATTTAGAAAAATCCTTAAAAAACTTGGAAACAAAAATTAAGGAATTAGAGCAAAGTAACAAAGAATTATGTTCACAATTCAGTAATTTAGAAAAAAAACTTACAGGTCAAGAAGAAGAAACCAAAGCCAATATTAATCATTTAGAAGAAAAGGTTAGAGAACGAGAAGAAGAAACCAAAACAATAATTAATCGTTTGGAGGAAAAGGTTAGGAAAGAAGCTAAAGCCAAGCAAGAACTTATTAACATTTTTGAAGAAAAGATAATAGAAAGAGAAAAGGTATCGCAAGAAATTATTAATGAATTAGAAAAAAGGATCAGAAACCTTGAATCTACCTATGATACTGTTGTTAGATTAACTATTACAGATACAAATAAGGATGACATATTAAACACCTTAGAAGGATTGCAACGATATCGAAAACTAAAAGTACTCATTTGTAACAGTACAAAAATATCTTGCTTACCAACTTTACCTAGCACCTTAACGGAACTCAATTGTAGTAATACACAAATAAATAGCTTATCAACTTTACCTAACTCCTTAAAAATACTCAATTGTAGTAATACTCCAATACATAGATTACCAACTTTACCCAAATCTTTAATTGAGCTCATTTGTCGTAATACTCAAATTACTAGCTTACCAACTTTACCCAACCCCCTAAAGGAACTCTATTGCAATGAATCTCAAATTAATAGCTTACCAAATTTACCAAACTCCTTAACGATACTAGATTGTAGTAATACTCAAATAAATAGCTTAACAACTTTACCAAACTCCTTATCGCAATTCGATTTTAGTAAAACACAAATAAATAGCTTAACAACTTTGCCCAACTCCCTAAAGAAACTCTGTTGCAATAATACTCAAATAAATAGCTTACCAACTTTACCCAATTCCTTAACAATACTCAGTTGTAGTAATTCACAAATAAATAGCATATCAAATTTACCCGATTCGTTAACGCAATTCGATTGTAGTAATACACAAATAAATAGCTTACCAACTTTACCCAACTCCTTAACAATACTTTATTGTATTAATACACAAATAAATAGCTTACCAACTTTACCCAATTCCTTAACGGAACTCTGGTGTAATAACACTGAAATAACTATCCTACCAACTTTGCCTAACTCCTTAATAGAACTTTATTGTCATGAAACAAAAATAAATAGCTTACCAACTTTATCCAATTCCTTAGCGGAACTCTGGTGTAATAACACTAAAATAACTATCCTACCAACTTTACCCAATTCTTTAAAAATACTCAATTGTAGTAATACACAAATAAATAGCTTACCAACTTTATCTAAATCCTTAACGGGATTCGATTGTAGTAATACTCAAATAAATAGCTTACCAACTTTACCCGACTCCTTGTCGCAATTCGATTGTAGTAATACACAAATAAATAGCTTACCAACTTTGCCCAACAACCTAAAGAAACTCTGTTGCAATAATACTCAAATAAATAGTTTACCGACATTACCTAACTCTTTAATGAAACTCCATTGTTATGAAACTCAAATAACAATCTTACCAAATTTACCCAAATTCTTATTTGATATCAACCCTAGATCTTTAAAATTCAAATTCTACCAACTTCCAACTTTATACAACCTAGCAATTTAATTTAACTAAAATTATTTACTTCTTTCGTTCTTATACTATTTGACTTTATTAGTAATTCTATAGAAAAATTATATTTTATTAATAAAAAGGTATATAGTATGTCATAAAATTTAACTTGTTATTTGAATTCACAACCAACTTTCGTATTCAGTTATTATTCGGGGAAAAAGATATTTGCAACCTTTCTCAAAATATTCTCTTGTTCTAATATGTATTGTATTAATAATAAATTTATAAATATATTTAACCATCTATTATAAGTCTAATAATTAAGCTCTCTGTTCGCTATTAGTATAATGTGGCTGCAAAACAAGGACGAAGATTTTTCTTTAAATAAAAACTAAAACATTTAAATAACTGATTTCCTCTTTCGCTGGATCATCTAGTAAGGCATGATAAGTTTTTTTTTTAAAATTAAATATAGACAAAAAAATACCTTATTTATCATTCTTCTCTTTTTCAAGCAGTATTTCTATTTTTCATTAGTTTAATCAGCGCTGATTTTTTGATCATTAGTTTTTAATAGTGGACTACATTATTAAATTAATTCATGAAACATATGTTCTGAATAGAAATAAAAAAGGATATATAATACCTTTCTTGAAAATGAGTTCTGTTTCCTTTAATGGTAGTATATCCTCAGAACTTGTGAAGGAAACCTTTTAAATTACATAGTCTTATATACCGTAATATTTCTAGACTTAAATTATTTTGTTAAAAATTTGAAATTAAAAATCATATTGTTCTTGTTTTGAAAGTATAGACAATTTGTAAAATACTAGGGCAGACCGATTGAAGATTCAACTTCCAAAGATCAAGTTGTTTAATTGTGGAAAATTTTATTCTTGCCTATTATTTTGAAATGTAGAACATTACTTGGAATTTCGTATACATACGGATTTAGTTTATTTTATAAACTCTATTAGATTAGCTGATGCTAAAGTATATCACGTTGATTATTTCATAAGCAAAACAAAATTATAATAATTAAATAATGATGGTTAGCTATGATGATTATTATTAAGAAAGCTATAAATACAGAATAGAATGGATTATTTACTTCACTTATTATAACTTGTAAAAATATTTAAAATAGATTAAAAATAAATTTTTTTTTTTATCCAGTGTTTCAATTCAATTATCATTAAATTACAAATTTTTTGTTATATTTTAATTATAAAAATTTATCTGATTTATACCATAAATTGTAAATGCACTAATCCTTTCATTCATATCTATATGAATCTTGCTATTATCGCTTTCAAATGGATTGCAATAACGCAATTTCCCAGGAACCTAACACCCAAGACAGTATGTTTATTTCCCTTATTTTGTTATGCAAAGTTACAAAATATATTAATAATGGAACCATCTTTTTTTTTATAAAAAAGCAAACGAAAGCAATGCATTCTTTTCTTCACCTCGCACGTGCCAAAATTATGCTAAAATTCAAAGTAACTTTTCTGAAATTTTTAAACACGATCTGACAAGTTTTGGTAGTGGTTTTATCACAAAAATTACTTGAAAAATTTACTATATACTTAGATTTGAATCCCATCACCCTAATCAATAAAATAATACTTAGATTTTAGATTTTAATAAGCATCAAAGCTTATACTTTGATTATTATTGAAAATTAACGATGTATATTTCAAAATTGTACATCATTTTTCATAGTAAATAAAGTTGAAAAAAATAAAATAAAGTAATTAAGCGCATCCCAAAATTAAATTATTAATAATTTTTTTTTTTCGTTAGTATTATCTTAATTTATAAAGTTTAAATTTAAATTTCTTTTTATAAACATCCCAAAAAATTTTTTTTACAGAATTAAAAAAATAAATTGTATCTTACCATTTTATCAAGAATTTATCTTTATGATTTTTATTGTTTATAACGCTTATTGGGTAAAACAAGATAGAATACTATTTTTATACTCATTTTCTACGACAATAGACAAAATGTTAAAGAAGTCAGTGAATTAATTCCAAAGAAATGATTGTAAGAAAAATGTGATTTTATGTGATTTTATCATAAACTAATGCAAAAGATTAAAGATTAATTTTAGAAAATATTCACGAAGCACTTTTTGGTTTTTTCGATTTTTCGAGATTGAATATGTTGAAAATAAATACTACAGCGTTTTTTATGAAAAAAGTAAGAAGGTAATATTTTGATATGGTATAGTCAATGGTAGTAAATGTAAAATAAAATGAGTTGTGCAAAATATTCAGCAAAACCAGCTTTATTTGTATCTATGTAAGAATTTATATCTAATTATGGTCTTAATAAAATTAGATGATTTACTGTTTGACTTGACATGTGGCACAAAGACAAAAATAGTAATGTAAAAGAAAAATTATTTCGATACAATATTTTATTCATATTATCCAAAATAAAACTCTTGAGAATGATTATATGCTTGCTTAACGACTATTTAATGTTCAAATATTTAATGCTAATAAAAAGATACGCTTCTATGAACATAAAAGACAAATCAATTACTATTCTATTTGATTAATTTCTCAGTCAAAATAAAGCAGTACAATTATTGTTTTTATTGCCTTTCAATTTACTTAAATTCTAGATTTATTTAAATAAAAAAAAATAAAATTTTAAAGTTCGATACAAGGAATGAAATAATGTAATTGATTCGCCAAATGAGCCATAGTTATAGTTGCGGTGCAAAACCCTAAACCCATTTGGCAAAGTCGAAACTTTTCAGAAATTAATTTGACAGTTTCGATGGGTTTCGATGGGTTTCGACGGGTCTCGAAAGTTTCGACAGTTTCGATAACAACTTTGCGAATTTGACGGTTTAACGGTTTTTTGTATCACAATATAGAATATAAAAACGATTTTTTTTTTTTCCTTTTTTTTTTGAATTAGAACAAAGTTTCCAAAATAATACATTATTTATCGAGAAGGTTTTAAATTTGGAAGCACTGGTACTTGTTGAAGAATTAGAGAAAATTATCTAATGAAGATGATGATAAAGGTTCGAACCGGGTTTATTTTTATATCCGGATTTATTTAATTTTAAAAATCCGGATTTAAATCGAATATTGTATCTCTATTTTTAAAACTGTGTAAATTTTTTAAAACTTAATAATAAATTATTCATCATTATATACCCAGTGCGGTTGCATTAAATTAGACAAACATGATAATATTACAATCTCGGCGCTTTTAATTTATCTTTTTATAATCCTATAAAAGATAAACTTTCATCAGATTTCCCAATTTACATATTAATGCTATTATAGTCATAATAGTTGATGATTTTCAAATGAAAGATTAATAGAAAGAAATACTGTCATGAGTTTAAATGAAGAAAATATGGGAGATAAATGATGTAACTTGGACTTGATGATCAATATGTAAATTTTTTTATTTTTATTTTTATTTTTTTTATCCTTTATAAATATCTAAATATAAAGATTTGCTCATCTCGTTAAACAAAAAATATAAATTTTTATGTATTTTAATATCAGAATGTTTCGATGGGTTTTGTCATCCATCGAAACTTTTGCCGCCCGTCGTAACTTTCGTAATTTTGCCTTTAATAAAAATATTTGGCAAAACTTTCAACGGGTTTCGATTTCGATGCCTGCCGAAACATCCGGGTTTGCAACCCGGCAATCTTAGAAATAGTGTGTAGCTCGGGTTACAGGACCCGAATTCCGACACTACCCAATCATTGTTCGACTCGGATCGACTTGATCCGATTATTGTTTAACCCGCATTCGACTCGAATTTTCAGGGTAATATTAACATATAAAGTTTAATTTATTTATTATTTTTTTATTTAAGCACTAATCCTAATTCTTACTAATAAATCTGACTTTATTAATGAAGCTATTCAAGAAGCAATTGATTATGAAGCATTAAACAAACTAAAAACATAAATATCAAGTGAATTGAAAGGCTGAAACTTCTAATGAGACTTTAACTAAATAAATGGAAAGGCTCACCCTCAACTATGCTAATATTATTTCAGCTTTGAATAACAAACTCAAACCAGAATAAAAGCCTCAATCGCAGGTTAAAAGTTTGATAAAGCTTAATTACCTGTTACAATTATCAAAAGAAAGGTTACTTTACCTAAAAATGTAACTTACCTTCTAAAAAAATAAAATATGCAAAAATGGTTAAGATATTCTCTGATCTAGATTCAGAAGATAAACAAAAAGAATATGAAAAAGTGATAATACTCCTAAAGTAAAAGTTACTTCATAATCTACTGATAATAAAAATAAAAAGGCAATTAAAACTACTAAATTGGTATCAGTTATAATTACCTTTTATAATATTTTACAGTTGAATTAGAAGTAGAGCTAAAGTTTTAAAATAATAAATAGATTCTATAAATATTGGTCTATTAGATATTAAATCTTTTAACCACTTTATTGAAAAACAAGAATATATGCGTTTTTAGCCAAACAAAATTTGGTCATTAATAAAAAGCAGTTAAATTATACATATTTTTAATTTTGTTTAAACTTAAATGTATTCTTCTTTTACCATAAATCTGATAAAGCTTGATTAAACTCATTTGTATCCAGCTGAATAAGAAGTAATAAAAAAAAAGTTTAAGTGATAATTGAATTAAATAATCTTCATTCTTTAAAAAGCTATCTATAGGGTAAAACTGCTAAGAATGTGGAGTCTCAGCAGCACTAATTTCAATATCAAAGGTTTTTCTCAAGTATAATATAGTTTTATTTGATGCATTAATTCACGTTATGCACTTTTTCTTTCATTATTAGAAAAGTTATCTGCTGCCATTAAGGTTGCTTATTTATGAAAATAGGGAATTTTTACAACAAAAACTCTCAGGGATCATAAAATAATTAGGATGTTATCGTATAAACTGTTATGTTGTTATGTTATGTGATTTCTGGCAGATAAGCATCGCATCAACTAGCCGATTCGAGTTCGACATATTAAAAGTAGAGTGTTTTTATAATTTCGATAGAAATATGTTACTAAAGAAATATGGCTTAATTATCTAGATTTTATTTTACAATACTTTTGCTCTCCCAGTTGGTAGTTGAACAAAAAATGCGTTAATAATAGAAATCTTGAAATCTTATTTATGGACCGAGACATTTACGTAAAAACTTTTGATCACATTCGGCATTTGGTACCTGCCCGCCTAAAGTTATAATGATAATATAGACTTTTATAACGAGTGATATATGACGCTTTTGAATGGGCTAAGTATTAACTTTATAATGAAATTTTAATTAATTATAATTTGTGAGAAATTATTTCTCAACATCAAATGTTAATTTTCAATAGCGTTTAGGTTCGAATAAATACAATCCAAAGTAATTCGAACATTACATTTTACTCTGTCGGTCCACATTAATGGCACTATAGGAGTCATGGGGAGTTCTTAAACAGCATTTTTAGGTCTTCTTCTGGTTTAAAAATAAATAATGCAAAAATTATTTCATTTTAGGCGTGCTAATTTATCATAAACGGATTTTAAATTTTTGTTTAATTAAAAAATAAATTTTTTTTATAATTTATAATTCAAAACATTTTTTCTCGGATAAATTTTGAAAAGGTTTTAATAATTAAGTATAAACAATATATAAAATTAACGCAATTTTTATTTAATACAACATACATTGCGGCCGTTCTCAAGCGCCTCCCTCAATGAACATTTAAGTCGAAATACCTGGAGCTACTACCCATCTTTTTTTTTCATAGAGCTGCCCTGATTGGTCAAATTTTACCATTGATTGAGCAACAATAAAGATTGCACAATCGCACTCCCTTCTTTTCGTATGGATCTTCAGCCAAAAAATTATTATATGTTACAAATTCTTACAGCAAATAAAAGATATCGAAAAATTCAAATGCAAAGATTTAATATTTACAATCTTCTAACCTTTAATTATACTATTATGAATCCATTTATTTTCTTTTCGCTGATTTATTAGTAGACGCATCAGAAGTTTTAGAAGTAGAAGCTGAACCTGAGGTTAGAATAAGACTTGGTTCAACAGCTGGTTTAACAGGTTGAAAATGGATTATCATCCAAAATTACCGCTTCATATCTTGAAGAAATTTCATTTAAAACCGATAAAAAGACAGTGCACCACATTGAGGGTTACGTTTAGATTACCTGTATAAATAATAATGATTAATAGTACAACGTAACACAGAATTTTAAAATAGAAATTTGTGTGACCGATTTTGAGACTCGATCTCTGGGACTTTTTTGGAAAATTGTGTAACTCCACGTGATTTCTCCTAATTCATAGAAATTAAAAAAAAAGCGTATGGCTTTGAAAGTTCATTAACCAAATTAACCGGAAATGGCTTTTTAGCATTATAATGTAACACAAATTTAAAGACTTACTGTATAAGAATATTTTACACAAAAAAAAAAGATCGCATATTTGAAGCATATCTGTGAAATGCAAATTTCCCAAATAAAGGAATATAATGAACTTTTTTAAACTATTTATCAAAAAAAATTATTTTTTCTGACCATTTTTTTTTTTGTTTGACGGATATTTATCAAAAAAAAAAAAATTATTTTTTAATATTGAAATTAAATTAATTGAAATCATGACGTGTAAAAAATATAAATTACTTTACATGTTCATGTTAATTTATTTATTATTTAAAGTTGAGTCATTTACTCCTGAAGGACGTCTAGCTCATTATACTGTCCTAGTTAAAGATAAGCTGTATTTTTTGGCGGATATGTTGATAATGCTAAGTCTTGCACAAATCAAGTGTTTTATCTCGATTTATCTCAGTCATTTAATTTAACTGCTCCACCATGGGTTTCCCTTACGCAAAATGCCGAAATACCATTCAGAAGTTGCTGGGGAACTGCTTTATTGAATGATAAGGAACAAAATATTTATTTATTTGGTGGATCCATGCGTAATGATCTGAAACAAGATGCTTTTGTATCAAATGTTCATTCATTTAATTTAAATTCCTTATCGTGGAATATACCTAATATCGAAGGGACTCCACCTGAAAGACGAAGAAGTATTAAGGGTGTAATTGATAATACCGGAAAAATATATATTTTTGGTGGATATGCTGATAAAAATTTAGGTTCAGAAACGACAACATATTATAATAATATGACTATCCTAAATACAGCCAAATTATCATGGGAAATAATTGCAGTTAATCAACCTAATGCGCGATTTTCTTATACTGCAACACTATTATCTAATGAAATAATCGTATATATTGGTGGTTTAGAAATCAGTGAAGATACTGTACATACAGTTGATATTAAAAATATTGGTCTTTTTGATACAAAGACCTTAACTTGGTCAATGAACGTATGTATAAATATTATCAAATTTAATAAATATAGTTTAAAACTTATATTTTTAATATATTATAATTAGCGAAATCTTCAAATATAATTCAAAATCGTTATTGTCATACGGCGGTTTTAGGTATATAATTATGTTTTATGCTTTATTTAATATTTAATATTTTTAATTATTTGCACTTAATATTTTATATTTTATTAAATAGCTCCAGATGATAAAATCATTATTTATGAGGGTGCCCGTAATATAGGTGCTCTTAAATATGCTCAAGTTGTTCCCGATTTGTTTGTTTTAAATACGGAAAGAAAACAATTTGAGTTTATTGCGTCGCAAGTTAATTCAAATATTGTTCAGGTTCCATCACTTATAGCCTATACAGCTAATCTGGTTGGAAATTATATGATTGTGGCTTTTGGTAAGTAAATCATTTTTACTTTTAAAGTAATTCAAACTTTAAATTTATTTTAATGTATTTCAATAGGAAATATTACACAACCAAATTCTGCTTCATTACCATCCAAAAATCCTAATATTTATATCATGGATATTAGTAATTATACGTGGGTTAATTCATTTGAAATTACAAATGCAAATGTAACGAATTCTGATCAATTATCAACACCACAATTATCGCCAACTATTATTGTTACAAATAACTCTAATAGTGAGTTTGGGCGCAGTTATAATTATAGCATGTGGATTTTTATTTTATAGATGGAATATAAAAAGGAAAGAACATTCCCTTAGATATATTAATGAAGAAACATACTTTACCTGGAAATGTTGTTGAGCATAATAGTATTATACTTTTAATATTTAATTAACTTTCCTTACAATTTTTCCACACATTAGAAGTTGATATATCAAAAAATACTTATTTTAAAAATAAAATCATCTGAAACTGACTATAATATTTATTCTTTTAAAATTTTTAAGTTTAATTATAAACTAACTTATTAATTTATGGAAATTTATGTCTATAATTTTTTACTATAATTATACTAATAATATTAAATAATTAATCTTAATAGGAATTGCAATTAATAACAATTAAACTTTTTATCCTCTTATTGCTAAATCTTTTTTTACTAAAATTAAAATAAAATGTTTTTAAAAGCACTTATTACTTTTAATAAAAATAACTTTTTATTCTCAAATCAAAATAAAATTAAAAAAAAAAATAAAAATATTTACTAATTGATTTAAATACTTTGAATTTTAATTAATTATAAAAATTCTAAAAAATATAAAATTACATAAATAAATATTAAAGATAAATATAATATTTTTATTTTTCAACTTATTTATTATAAAAATAATATTTTAATGAAATATTAATAATTTTTATTCTTAAAAAAATTAAAATAGATTACTTTTTAAAAGAATAGTAATTCAAATAATTTTCTTATTAAATTGATGTTTAAATATTTACTTAATTTTAAAACTAAAAAAAAGATTTTCAATAAATATAATATGTAACTAACTATAAAAACTGATATAAAAAAATATAATGTTATAGTTATATAAAAATATAATTCAATTTATTTTCAAATTCTGATAGATTATAATTCTAAAAAAATATTTTCAATAGATTGTATAATTTTTTAATTTAATAATACATTAATTTTTTGATATAATACAGTATATTAATCCATTATAAGAAACTTTGAATTTTATAACTAACTGTTAATTATAAATGATATTTGTATTTCTTTTTACAACTAAATAATATTATATAATTTTTACATCTAATTTATTTTCATTTTTAAATTATAAATAATTTTTTTTTTTTAATTGTTTATCTAATTTTTATAAAATCAGTTTTGATCAAGTAAAAAATAAGAATCATAAATTTTTAATTTATAATAATTATTATTTACTTATTAAACTATATTTTATCTATTTGCTATATTTCATAAAAATTATATAACTTTTATAATTTATATATTAAATTACATCTTTAAATATTATCTTTAATATAATCAATAATAAAATAATATATTAATAAAAAATCTAAATAAAAAGAAAAAAATAATAAAAAAGTTAATATTAACTTTTTATTATTATTACTTTTATTTGTTATTTTTTATAATATTATGCTTATTACATTCAATTATTTCATCAGTTTCTTCTTTATTATTATTAATATAAAGATTCTGATTTTCTATAATAGTATAATCATATAAATCCTTTTTTATTTTATTAAATCATATTTAATAATATATTATTATTACTGTCATTATCTAATAAAGTTTTAATATATAAATATTCACATTAAAAAAAATACATTTGTATATATATTAGAAAAAAAAATAAAACTTAGAATTTGATTTATATTCTTTAGATTTATTAAGAAAATTGATATAAAGTTATCCAAATAAAACATCATTCTTATTTATAAAGTTTCTATAAATGATATTATTAGCTTTATATATATTAATTAAAATACTATGAGTTTTATAATATAAAGATAAAATTGAAAAATATATAAAAATAGTATTATTATTAAAGTTTAAAATTGCAATTTCTATAATATTAATAATTATAAATTGTTATTTTAGATTTTTAATTAAATAATATAAACTTATAAATATTATTTTAATAATATATTAATTAACTTTTATTATTTAATATTTATTATATATAAAAAATCTATTATAAAAAAAGAAATAAGAATTCAAATATGGTTTAATAAATTTACGTAATATATTTATTATAAATAATTTGTAATATAAATAAAATTTACTATTATATAACTCCTATAATTAAAGTATTATAATGTTTTACTAATTATTATTGTTATATATGATTTTTTATGACAATTAGCTAAAGTTGATTATTTTTTTATTATATTTAATATTTTTTGAGTTTATTTAATATATTTTATACTAATATTCTTTCTATTTTCTTTTTAGTTAAATTATCTTTTTTTGAATTATATTCAATTCTAATATTATACTATTATTATAAATATAATAAAAATAAAAATATAATGATAAATTAATATTAAAGTTAGCATAAAAATAATTTAGAACTAATAAATTAATAATATTTATAACTCTCTGGGTAATTTTACAATACTTTATAATATTAATAGATATTAAATTATATTTTTAAATCACATACTCTAAAGATTATAATATTATAATTAATCATAATTTGTAATACTCTAAAATAGTTATATAAAATCTAATCAAATATGATTTGTGATATTGAAATCAAAGTAAATATAAATATAGAAGAATATATAATAAAAACTGAAATATATATAAAAATTAAAAGGAATATATTATTTGCTATTAAAAGTGATAAAGATCTAGTAATGTAAAAATTAATTAAAAAATAATGATAATAATATAACTTTAGGTAAATTAAGTTAAAAAAGTTAATTTTTTTATTTTTTATTATTTTATTTATTATCTTTATATTATTTAAATAATTTTAAATCAATTATTTTATTTTTATTATTTTATTAATTTTTTATATGATTTTTTCATTAATTACTTATTTTTTAATAAAAAATTAACCAATAGGTTTAAATAATATTTTATTTAATATTTTATATTAGATTTTTATAATTAATAAAATTAATATTAAATAAATTAATTAAATAAAATTATACTAACTTTATATACTTATTTAACTGAATTAATACTAAATTAATAGTAATTTATAATTATTGTATGCCTTCAAAATTAAGCATCCCTTTTTTGCTATAAAGATGCTTAATTTTGGGTACTAATAAAATTGCTAAATTTTCAATCTTAAAAGCTATGTAAAAATGATAAATGCTTTATATTTCTAATATGTTTCTTTTAAGGGTCATATAAAAGAATCTGTAAAATAAGTTTGCAAAAGTGGATATAATTTAGCGATAATTTTAGGTATGTTAATGATAAATGATAATAATGAAAATAGTAGCATTAATGGTGATGAAAATCATTAATAATAATAAAAGAAATATTGATGGCAAAGAATTCTTTTAAATAAAATAAATAAAAAACATTAAAATTTATAAAATATTTAATAAATCGGGTTAGTTTTAGCATTTATTTTATTTTTGAATACTAAAAAATGTGATAATGCTTATTTTCAAATACTAAAAAAATAAGATAATACTTATTTTCAGATACTAAAAAAATAAGATAATGCTTATTTTCAGGAAGTGCTTATTTTCAGAGGAATATAGTATATTTATATTTTAAATAGATACTGAATTATTTGTCTGATTGTAATCAATCAGTATTAATTTGAATTATTCAAAAAACATATAATTTAATCATAAATAATATTAAAATTAATCTAAATTTAGTTATCTATTTTCTAGCTAATTTAAATTATTTTAAATAATATTAAAATATTTAAAATAAATATTTAGAATATTTAAATGCATATGTAAAATATTATCTGAAATTTGAGATGAGTAAAAAACCTAAAAATTCCACTTTTACTTAGGCTTAGTGAAAATCTTTTTCAATATTGCTTTAAAATTAAACTAAAAAATTGTTTATTAATTCATAAAAGTTTAATAATAATCTATAAAATATAAAAATCAAATAAAATAATGTTTTTTTGATTATTAAACATCTAATAATCTGATTTAAGTGAAAAATATATCATTGTAATCTTAAGATTAATGATTTTAATATTTAAAAAATCATAAATTTTTAATTAGTTAAAGTTAAGATAATGATATTTGTAACTCTTTTATTCATTATTTCTCTTATTTAATTGAAATTTAACATTTTGTAAGATGATTTTTAATGAGTTTTGTGTAATCAAAATATTACATAAATTTTTTTAAAATCAGTAAAAATAGATATTATATAATCTTTATATAATTTAAATTAATACTTAATCTTTTTTATCTCATTCTATTCTTCTTAATAATTTTCTTTTAATTTACTTTTCTTAATAGTTTTATATTCTGATAGGAATTATCAATTTGTCATTAAATTTAGAATTTCAGATGAATTAAGTTAATACATGAGTTTGATAAATTGAGTTAAATTTAAATTAAGTTGAGTTTATATTTTATTAACTTAATAATTTATAAGTCATATCAAATTTAAGTTGAATTAAATATTTAACTTAACTTGATTTAAACTTAAATTGAATTCAACTTGACTTAAGTTAATTTAAAATAGAATTATTAATAAATTAATATTTATAAAACTATAAAAATTATATTATTATTAACAGTTTTTTAATTAATATAATTGCATTTATATATCAAATATTACCTTCACTTAAAATAAGTTAAAATTAATTATAATGATTAAAATTAATAATGATAGTTAAAATATTCAAATCTAATATGATTTTTAAAATATATATAATGGTTAAATTATATTATAATAATAGAAAAACTTTATAAAAGTAAATAGGTATAGATTAAAGTAAAGGTAAATGTGAAAGTATATGTAAAGAAGAAGGTAGGAGTAAATATAAAAGTAAAACACTCACTTAAATTATTATTTTTTGCATAATAATATTATTTTTATTTGTTTATTAATTAAAGAATCTATTAAAGTATATAAATAATTAAAAATTATACTTACTTTTATAAAAGTTAAAAAAGATTTATTTTTTTTTAATTTAACTAATTAAGTAGTCATAATATTAGATTTTTAAAAAAAAATTGTTTTGAAAAAATAATACAAAGTTACAGCTTTATTTTTGCTATAAATTATATTAAGAAAAAAAATAAATACAAAATTCAGTTTTATATAATTTATAAAAAAGAGCTTGAATAGTAGAAATAATCTAATTCTAAAACTATATAAAGATTATTCTTATATACTTTGGTTTTATTTAAATAAAATTATGAATTAAAAATCTTTAAATAAATTTTTTTAAAAAAATTGATTTTACTACTTTAGTATAAATAATCTATTGATATTATAGCAACCTAAAATTCTAAAAAAAAGATTATAAAAAAAAGGTTTAATTAAATAAATTTTTTAACCAAAAAATTTAGACTTGAGTAAATGATATGTAAGTGAGTTGAGTCTTATTTTTAAATATGAACAAACTGATCTCAATTGATTTATTTATCTATACATTATTTTTTTTCTTTTTTTTTATATTTTAATTAATTCATTATTTTTTATTCTATCTTTATTTTATTTTTTTACATCTTTATTTTAGCTTTAGGTGAATTTTAAAACCTTGCTGGTCCTCTTTTATTTTTCGACATAGCTTTCTTTGGGTAGGGTCCAGATCTAGTATTTAAATAGACTTTATATTCATCTTCCTCATAATATTCCTCTGAAGTATATTTCTCATCATTATATTCTTTTTCATAGTATTGATTAGCTAGATTTACTTTTCTAATATTATTATAACGAGGCTTTCTATCGGTTCTCCTTAGTTGCTGGCGAGGTTGAGGGCAATTTCTAACTATGTGTCCTTCTCTGTTGCAATTGTAGCAAGTCATTGAAGACATATTTTGTCTGGGTCTCCTAGGAGTATCATTATAAGTTCGCTCTGTTTGCCTTCTTAGGAGTTGTTGAGGTTGAGCTAATAGAGCAATCGTCAAATTAGCATAATTGATGAACAGTTATTCTAGTTTCTTTGTGAGTTCATCTACTTCAACATTGGTAACCACATTTTTAGGGGTAGAAACTGTAGTAGTGCTGATATCCTTAGGAGCTTTTCCAGAGGCAAAATTATATCTGATTTCAATAGTTCGTGCAGAGTTTACAGTAGCATCCAAATCAGCTGGATTTTGTGAGTAGACTAGTGGAATGTAAGCAGAAATTAATTCCATAAGAAATATCCTTTTCTTTTGTGTGTCATCTGTTAATCCTACGCAAGTCACTAGTTTCTTGAATTTGTTAGCATAAGAATAAACAGATTCATACATTTGCTATCACAGGGAGGTTAATTCCTGATACCATTGATTCTTCTTAGTTTCACTGATAAAGCGAGCTTCGAATAAATTCACAAAATTTTGATCACCATTTGTTCCAGTATTCCAATTATCTCCCATGGCAGTGGTAACACTATCAAACCAGTCAGCTGCTGCACTCTTAAGATATCCTTCAGTGAGAACTTTCTTTCGTGCTTCAGTGATCTATCTGTTGGTAATAGCAGCTCGTTCGAATGCAGTGAGCCATTCTACAGGGTCTTCATTTTCAGTTTCTGAAAAATAGTCAACTTTAATAGTAGATCTTTCTCCATTTTGGGTTCTGCGAAGTCATTCACTAATATCTATTAAATGTTATCTATCATTTCCAAAAATTTTCCGGAAGATAGCTCTCATTTCTTTTCCTGTAGCCATTGTTTCAATTTCGACTGGAGTGAATTAGAGAGTAAAGTTGATAAGCTAGATACAGAAGGTATTGAGGAGGCAACAAGTCATTGTAATAATCATCAGTCTGTTATAGGTCTTACTAGGTCCTGTTCTAATATTTCAGTATATACCCTTGAAGAAATAGATAAGGTAATAGGTTGTTGAAAACAATTTGTTCGAAATAATATGTATTGTATATATAAGTATATTACGTCTACTTAAAAAGGTCAAACACGATATCGAATGCTAGAAAGAAGCTAGTAGATAACTCTTATTAGGCGAGAGTTATGATATTCAGATTCAGGAGTACTACTAAGTTGTTCAAATAAGTTAAAGGCAACAATAGTTCTTGAGGTAAAAGTTTCTGCTTGATATTTACATTGTGACAGGTAAAATTTTAGATAGATTTAATTGGTAGAATAGAAAGTCAATTTTATTGCCATGTAGATCTTCTATG
>CAJVPP010001689.1:0-18435 GCA_910592005.1 Funneliformis mosseae | reverse complement strand
CAGAAAGGAAATCAAAATAAAAACAAATAACAAACCTTATTTTTTTAACTTACCTTTTTAATTCAGGTTCCAATGTCTGATTTGGACATATAAACAAATGCCTAAATCCAGAAAGTGGTGAAACCGCAGCCTAAAATAGATGCAGTCTTCTACCACCATTCTTTTCGCCGAGAACTGTATCATGAAAATATTATATTTCAGGCTTTAAAGCCTGATAAAATCTCTAAAATAGATTTATTTTCTTCAGATAGAGGTATAGTGACTATATTCGAAGATGTATGTATTGATCTGAAAAAAGTGCAGGAGAAAATTATCTCCTATTTTGTTGAAAGGTGACATTATAACATCAGTTTAATATATATATCTCAGAGTTACTTTGATTACCCAAAGATAATACGAAAAAATCTCACACATGTCTGCCTATTTAATGGATTGTACATTGCAGATGAACTGAATTATATTATTCGTTAATATGCTAATGACTGGCGTAGTGTGATTAAAATTATTGACAAACATTTATGTGAACAAAAATTCATTGTTTTTGATCTAACTGTATCTTGTGAACATCCATATAGAGTATATTTCAGCTGGAATATGTAACTTTTTAATGAGAATCTAACTTCATAGCTGTTAGCTTTTTTTCCACCTTCAGCACTTGCATCTTCAGATCTTTGATTTCATAGGGTATTTTTTTATTTGCATTAATCTGCTCTCTGTATTCCTTTTCTATGTATGCATAAATTTCTCAAAAGTTCGTCTATTATAATTGAGCAGATGCTAAAATAGTACTTTAAGTTCATTTATAACCTGATAATTATTCTCTTCTTCATGATCATGCTTTAGTACTTCCAGTTGAGTAGTATTATTAGTTTGAGTTCTAATATCTGCAACATATATAGCTAGTATTACTGAGAATATATTGCATTCTGGTCAGCTTTGAGGACGTAATATTTTTTCTTAAATCATAATTTTGCGTTTTCTATTTAATGAGTTCTTATAAATATTTAATATGTATCACAAATAGGATTCAATTTATTTAGACTTTTCAGAAATAGATTCTAATAGGACAGGATCTTAGAATAGTGCAAGAGTCTCTAAAAAGCTCTTTTGACAAGACTTTCAAGTAGTCTATCGATAATGTGTTTATAGTCAGAATAAAATATTTTATTAAATATAGTTTTGTATAAAAAAGTTTGCACAGAAGAAATTCACTCTGGTATAGGATATAGTATTAAAAATAAATTTACGCGTCAATATTATGAGAAATCTGCTAGTAATACAACTTCGATCAAATCACATATGCATTATAAGTTCTAATGCTAATCATTTTTGTCAACCAGTATTAATACAGGATTACATTTTTTGTAATACAGATAATAAATTTTTTACTAATTCATTTTGCAATTGCTTATCTTCCAATTTTACAATTTTGACCTTAAGCTCAATATTCTCAGCTATTCTCAGCCTTAAGTTTAGCAATGTATTGTTTCAATAAATCAGCTAATCTAGAATCTATCTATTTCAGATTGCATACTTACCTAATATAATATTATTTATGCTTTATATATCAAATTACGTGATTTTGGGTGACGGGCTGTTATTAAAATTTGTCAAGAAAATTCACATAATTTCCCTTATTTGGGATAAATAAAATTTTGCCAAGAAAATTTTTATTATCTGATACTTTGATACAAAAATAATAATACATAATATAAATTACAAAAAAAAGAAACTCTAATCATTTCGCATTGAAGTAGAAACTGTAGTACTATCTTCTTTTTGTCTTTCTGATATGAAAATAGATGCATGATATAGTAGGAACAAATTTGTAATTAATATATTTCGTAAAAGTAAAAGGGTTTTTACAAATTTAGTTACAACGCTCACATCTGATAATTGTACAAAAATTTCAGCCAATTGTAAATGAAAATATCTATAAATGTTTACTTTATCTCTAATAAGTACATTTAGATGCAATATATTTCTAGCTACTTGCACTTCAACTATTCCAAATTGATCTTTTTCTAGTTTAAGGATTTTGCGAATCTAAAATATTCTATTATTACTTTCACTCCATAGCTTTATCTCATCATCTATCTTTTTTTGTTGACTACAGTATAATCACAAATATTTGACATACATAAGCTCAAAGAAAACATCTAAATATTTTATTACATATTAAAGATGGTCCCCATAATTATTTTCAAATTTCAATTGAGTTGCAACTTAATTGCGCTATAAGGAAATTTAATTGCGTTACAAGTTGCAACTCAATTGCACCATTTTTTTTAATTGCGGTGACCATCTTTATTACATAAATAATATCTGGTTGTCTTTCTACCTGCCCTTAACCTTTTCTATTTGCATTAGCAATACTCTGTCATTCTGAAGCACTGATAAATGAGAATAATCTAAAAGGAAGATTTTTTAATGTTGCTTGAATAAATAATAGAATAACTGTTGATTAATAGGTTCCTTCATTTAGCAATTTCGCAAGTTTAGAATTAAAAGCTGGGTTAATCTAAATATCTTTCAGAAGAATTAAAACTTCTCTTATAACATTTGCAATTTTTTCTTCTAATTCTTTTCAGAATTCATCATAAATTAGTTTATCTGATATTGTATTCTGAATGTTATGATTGATAAAACTTGTTACAAAATTTTTACATATCTCTTTAACTATTGTCATAAGAGCTGACGTTATCTGCTGAACAGGTTTTTAATATAAAAAATATGTTATATTTATTCTTAAAAAACCTTCAATGAATTTATGATTATCTACTTTAAATGCCTTTTTTAGACTTGATGACAATTACTTGACAACTTCTAATTGATCACTAATAACTCAGCTAGCTAAAGGATCTTTTTAGGTTAAGCTTTGAATAGATATAATATTTACTTTAGAATATAATTATTGATAAAAGGCAAAGTGTCTTTTCTAAGCTTTTCTTTCAGATCATTTATATTATCATCAATTTGATATGAGATAAAAAGAATTTCCTTATCCATTTTAATTAATGCTCTGAACGGTTCAGTTTGGTCTGGATTATAGGTCAATCTGAAACCAATCTGAAAATTTCAGTTTGGTTCGATTTAGATTATAAATCCTAAAAATGCTAATTCGAAATCGAACTGAACTGTAAACCGGTAAAAATCTAAACCGAACTGAAAATTTTGGATTAATCTGAAATTTTAGATTGTTTGGAACAATCCTTTTATCATTTTTTTGGAACGATAATTTAATCGTTCCAATTGAACAATTCTTTTATCATTCGATTGGAACAAATTTTTTATTGTTCATTTGGAATGATAATTTAATTATTCCAATCAAATGATTCTTTTATCGTTCGTTTAGAACGATAACTTCAATCGTTCCAATTGAACGATTCTTTTATCGTTCATTTAAAATGATAATTTAATCATTCCAATTGAACGATTATTTTATCATTTGTTTGAAACGATAACTTCAATCATTCTAATTGAATGATTCTTTTATCGTTTATTTAGAACAATAACTTTAATTATTCCAAATGAACAATTTTCTTATCGTTCGTTTAGAACGATAACTTCAATCATTTCAAATGAACGATTTTTTTATCATTCGTTTAGAATGATAATTTGATCGTTCCAATCAAACGATTTTCTTATCGTTCATTTGGAACGATAACTTCAATCGTTCCAAATGAACGATTTTCTTATTGTTCATTTGAAACGATTTTCTTATCATTCGTTTAGAATGATAATTTGATCGTTCTAATCGAATGATTTTCTTATCGTTCATTTGGAATGATAACTTCAATTATTCCAATCAAATGATTCTTTTATCGTTTGTTTGAAACGATAACTTCAATTATTCCAAATAAACGATAATTTTATCATTCCAAACGATTCGAAATTTTGGATTAATCTGAAATTTTCAGTTCAGTTTAGATTTTTTTCAGTTCAGATTAAATTTATAATCTGAAAAAAATTCGAACTGAACCAAAAATTTTCAGATTGAAATTTTTGCAATCTGAAACTGAACTGAAGTTGATCTGAACCGAAAATTTTCAGATTGAAATTTTTGCAATCTGAAACTGAACCGAAGTTGATCTGAACCGAAAATTTTCAGATTAATCTGAACTGTTCAGAGCTTTAATTTTAATTGCCTTCATATCATATAAGATACAAATACCTTTAAAGCTAATATCAAACTAAAAAAAGTATTGTGTTAGATTTCAGAAATAAAAAGAAGTTTTCATCATAAAAATAACACAATCATCAGTGTATATACGAAGTTATTATCTTTGTGTATCTATCACGCAGATGAAACTTCGTATAATACTAATAAAGCAACATAATAACTTATATCTTAACACATCTCTTGACATGGTAATAACCTTTTCACATAATAGGTTAGTAGAGTGAACTACAAAGCTACATAACAGATTATAGCATATATGTCCCTCTATTATATGTAAGTATTTACTGATAAGCGAGCTGAATGGATAGGTCAAACATAAGTAATAAACTAAAAAATAACTTGTTTATTCAGGTTTACTTTAGTAAACGATTATATAGTATTATTATATAATAATAAAGCTAAAATGTTTGCATAAATCTTAACTAACCTATAGTAGGATTCAGAAAATTATTAATTGACGAGAAGAATTTTTCATAAATGCATTATTAACAGATCTTATGACTCATTTTATAATTGATTTTAACTCTATTTGAAAAATCCAGCGGTTTTCTTTTATTTTAAGATAAGAATTCATAAATCTTATTATACATTACAGTAGACATATTTACGTAATTAATTTAGAATATAAAATAATATTAATATACTGAGATAACGCCAATAGCAAAATAAATGATAAAAAGTTAAAAATTACCTATACTGTCCTTTAAAATGCCACTATTTTCTCACATTTACACCTTTTTAAACTCACATCTATGTTAAGAAAGAGATAAAAGAAAATATGTAAGGTACTTTGCGCTAAAATTTTATGTTCATTAATAAAAATATGCAGAATATGCATTAAAGATCTTAATATTTACAAAAGACGTTGGAATAATGCATATACAGACTTTTTTTGCTTACCTGATTACTTAATAATTAATATAAGACCTAAGCAACGTTATATAAATATATTCTGTTCAGAATCAGAGAGCCTATCTCTTTGGAGCAAATATTCATATCAGTAAATGTTATTCTGCTAAATCTTATTTCACTAAATGTTGTAAGGAAAAAATTCAAAATATTTTAGAGATCAGTTTATATGTAAAATTATTTTGTCGCATAAATATAGTTTTACAGATGATTTGTGGACTATTATATATTACATTATATATATTTTAACGAGAATCAGAAATACATTTTATTTATATCACATATGCCTACATACATTGTGACTAAATAATATTTTATTAATATAATATTCGGGATCTGATCAAGAATTGAACTGAAAAATTTGACGTACTAATTCACTATTATTATCCAAATCTGAGAAATTTATGATAACATCCTTTTCGTAAATATGATATATGTATTTTAACAGTAAATCGCATATAGGTTTTATTTCTGATGATTTAATCCTTCTTGATTTATCGATCTGTGAGGTGAGAAAAAAAGATACAAAGATATTCACATTGAAGTTCTTGAATAAGAGGGCCAATATATATCTTTAACCAGCTTTGCTGATATAATAATTTCTTAACAAGTATCGCAAAAGATAATCATTACTATAATTGGATTCTCTTTTCATATATTCAACCATTTTTCGCTGAAAAGCAATATTCTTCATATCAAATTTGTCCTGAAAGATAATATCCTTCATTTTTTATACCTAAAAACTTTATATCATTAGGAGTACCATCATTCCTCACTGCCTTTCAAACTTATTTTGCCAAAGATTTGAATCTTTTCTTGTAATTCCTATAAGCTTACTAGATAACTGTCACATAGAAATTCTCAAACTGATAGTTATATTATTTTGCAATCAAGAATCTCTAAGATCGCTTCATTGATCTTCCTGAACTTCTCAAAAAATACTTTATTAAAATAGATTAAAAGATCTAACTCAGAATAAGCAGATCACATTTTTTATTCTACAGATAATACATTTCATCAAGCGATCATACATGTAGATTATATAATGCAAAAAATAAAAAATATTACATTACACCTTTAACTAAATGATATTAATCTTCGATTAAAAGCAATAGTTTATAATTAATATATTTCTCAAAGTCAGTCAGTTAAACAAACGTGATGTTTGTCCTATTTCTCAATCTTAATGTGAGCTGATTAAGATAGTTTATAGATGGTAATAAGTTATTTTGTTTTGCATACCAAGACGAGATAAATATTTTGCCTGTATCACTTTTGCAATTTGATGACTGATAAGAAGTTAGTGGAATCATTTCTTGGTTACTAGAGGTAATAGAAATACATGTTGGCTCAAAATTTGGAGTACTTGGCATAGTATTTTTTGTTACAGTTACTTTAGCTAAAAGGTAAGCTTTATAGCAAGTTAAACGACTATCATAATCATATGATACTAATGCCAATTTATTCTTTTCTGAGTGTGATGTAGATGGGGAGAAAACTCTAAACGAAGATGATTAATTTTAGCCTCTTCTTGTAATATGTATTATTTATATTGCCAGATATGAAATTTTCTTCTATAAATAGATTGGAGAATTTCATTTCTTTTTGCATATTCATTTGAAATAGTATTTCTGAAAATACATCTTTTCAAGTGGTTATCTTGATATGTATCAACTCTACAATCATTTTCAGGTATGAAAACTAAGGAGTTATATATACTATAATATATGTAATTTAATGGAAGACCATGAACTCTATCACTTCTTTCAATTATTTTTCCACACATTGTAATATATGCATTCCCAGAAAGAATTCTTGGGTTTTCTTCAAGTATTTTCCTAAATGGATCACAGATACGGGAGCATCACATTTCTGGTGTTTCATGATCATATCATTCACATAAAGGACATAATGCTTCTAATATTCTTCTATATTCTTTGAAGTTTACATCACTATAGCCTACAGAAACTAGCTTATATTGGGATCTACTATCTAAATCCATATTAGCGTTTTGCTAGATTATAACAGAATATAACGATTTTATTGATTTATACTGTTTTTAGCGATTTTAGCTGATTTAGCAATATTATACTCTAATAAATATCAGATTCATTTTTATTGGGTGAAAACAGATTCATATTTTTCAGTTCAGTATATGAGCCAAATATTAAAATTAGACCCGATCATCATGGTCGGCTAAACTATAAAATTAGTATCACATGTGATCTTCCTATCCCTACCAGTTCCCGGCACTATCAAGTATCTGGATCAAGGGATGATCGGCTAATTATTTCCCGATGATTTCATAAAAATAAGGGCTTTTTCTATCCCTTACACCTGCGCCTTCATTTTATTAATTTCATGGCGTAGTTGATTATTTACCTTAATTCGTTCTCAGTCAGATTTTGCATAAATCGGTCAAAGGTTTATTTATTATATTTAATCAATGCTTTTGCAGGATAATTCATAATTAACCCATTCATTTATTTTTGCTTCATGATCACATGCAATATTATCCGTTTGAGTGAAACGTAAGAAATAGGCAATGGGTATTCAGGCCAACTTTGGGGCGTAATTTTTTCTGATCCATAGTTAGATTTCGGGAATGTAAAATATTATATCTAATGCAAAAAAAATTTAATCACAGATTCAGAAAATAAATGCTTTCGCTGACTTGGATCAGATTTGTCAGCAATTGATTCTAGTAAAATAAGGTCCTAGAATGATGCAATAATCTGTGTTCCGCACTTGATCCTGCTCTAAGAGTCTTATTTTAACAAGATTGCGTAAAAAAATATGTGCGCATGATAGTTTGTCACGCAGATCAAACAAAAAAATTTATTATACGCGTTACACATCGCAGTTATGAATAATAGATTTTACAAATTTCTCTACGCAAATTACACGAATTACATTGGAAAAACAATATTTTATGTTATGATATTGTTACAGTTTCAAATAACAAATTTATTGCTAATTCAATATGTTAAGGAAAAAAAAATCGTTTTTTTAGTTTATTTTCCGTCTTTGAAGTGCGGGGTGTGGAGAACGTTTTAGGAGGTGGTGTGAAGCTTCTGGGCTTTTCTAGATTATTCTCGATGTCATCGTAATCATCATCGTCAGTATCATTGAACAAATCGTTTAATTTATCATTGCTGATCAAGTCTAAAGTCTTCACAATTATTACTTTAGCACGTAAAATTTCTTTGATAACGAAACCTAATGGCTGTATCTTTGTTAAACGACCATTAACTTCGTAAATTTTTCCACGTTTGATACGGCAAATATATCTCCTTGGTGCGTCTATTATAATCGTTTGCAATCGATTTCCCCCATTTAGTATTCAAATAACTTGCAATTGTCTAAAAATATTATGATTACACTCGGAAATAAGTTTTGTAATCATGTCTTATAGCATCTTATTCAACTTTAGACTATCCTTCAAATATTTCGTCCCATTTAATCCCTTCCATTTGCGACCAGCTTCTACAGCTCCAAGTTCTATGCGTTCTGTTGTGATTCTGAAAATTCCGTCCCCCTTTCTCCCTATTTTCTTGCGATCAGAAGTTATCTTACCGTCATTTTTTCTGTCACTCGAGGCGAAGCTCATACCCTTACCCCTTACTAACTCAAACTTCACATCAAAAAGCTGTATCAATTATTTTGCTCCATACGTTATGTTGGTACCAACCTTCCAGCTTTGATTGATCCGAAGTAAAACTATCCTCCATTTTCCACAAGAAAAGCATTCCTCTATATGCATAGTTTATAAAGTCGAGATTATAATGTAAATTTCTATTAAATTCCCCTTATGGTACGAATGGCTGTAGGAGAGATTTCCTCAAATCATTTACATTATCAAGGGTATATTTTTTAATTAATTCAAGTAGTGGAGCTTCAATCTCCAGCTTCTTTTGAACATCAGTTGAGAAAATCTCTTTCCATTCTTCCTTTAAAAATATTGTTTTAGCGTTTTTGTCGGTGTTGTTTAGGATGAATGAATGTAGACATGATTCTTTGTGTAATTTTCTTGCGTACTGATAAATTATTTCCTCAACTTTTTATCCAGATTTTAGCTCCCACATTTTTTCGGGATCCATCGCTATATAAGATTCATCGAATTCTGTAAAATCAAGCATTTCACATGAGTCTTCGGTTTCACTATAATCTGACTCTTCATCCACATCCGTAACATCCTATAATAATTAAAGTTATATTAGAATATATTTTTATCATCGAACTCACTTATTAACATTCTTACAATCGTTGTAATATGACCAATGTTTTGTGACACATTTCGACGTTTGCTTTTTTCCTCTTAGTCTTTCTCCATTGAACGTCTTTTCCTGTTATTCTATAAAATATGTGGTGAGCGATTGTGGAAAGACATAAATGAGAACTTGAGCATGGATCCCGAATAACATGAACTTACATCGTCATTTTCTAATTCATAATTGTCTAATATTTCCTCTCCATTTCTAGAATGATGTTGCGAGGACGTTGCCTCAATAGTCTGATCAGTGTAGGGTAAGCGAAACTGTTTTCCATAAAATTTACTCGATTCATCATACGTATAAAGGGTTTCCATATCATAATTATTTTGAATTTTACGCTAATATTAATTATAAAATATTTCATTCAGGAAAAAAATGTATTAATAAAATTAAAAATTGACACTGATATATATATTTTTTGCATTACCTGTAGTCTTTCAATGATCACTTCTTGCCAAAAGGAACACAAGTTGGACTTAGTATGCTCCAGGATCACCTTGTTAAATAGAGTAGATAATTAGGATATATATTTCATTGTTTCACCACCCAAACAAACCAAACTATGACAAAACAGAGCGGTTCGCAATGGTGGGACCAGAAAACTTCTGATACTCTAAGCGCAGGTAACACCTGTCAAAGAGTTGTCTCACATCATCACTTGGATCAGAAAACTTCTGATACTCCAAGCGCAGGTAACACCTGTCAAGGAGACTCCTTTCATCGAACTAAAAGGAAAAATTACCTTCCTTTTCATATCGTCAGCTGACTCTGGGCTAATTTCTTTTACAGCTAGTAGGAATTGTTTGGTCCACGCGCCATCAAGGCCTTCCTGCTTGTCTAAATGCAGTAGTAAATTTACGATAGTGGTACGGTTAAGTTAAGAAATCTATGTACGACCAAGTAATAATCTACAAGGACTAAAAACGAAGTGATTAATAGCTAAAGTTCGTTTCTAGTCTAGTAGTCTTTATTACTATGCTTGCCTGTTCAGCCAGGATACATTTCATACATTTCAAAATTTGGAAAAAAGACAACGATTATGAAGCCAACTTAAATTATGTAATATAATCACGTAATATCAATATCTGTAACGTGACCAGCATTTCAAGGTCACACCCTTCGTGTTTGGGCATCCTTAACCTACACCAGATGTGTAAATGTTTAACCTGTACTGGGGGTGTACAATAAGTTTTAACAAATTTTTATTGGATGAAAATTGATTGTGTAATATTACTATAAATCATGATTTTATAGCACAAGTTCAAAATTTTGCAAATTTTTATAATTTTCAAATACGAAAAGATAAAGTAGAACATGATAAAAATAATAATATTAAAAAAAGAACTATATTATGTTCACGCGCAAGTGTTGCTGAATAAAAAAAAAGAAAAAAATCATCAAAGAGATCATCATTCTCAAAGATGTAATTGTCCTTTTATGATTAGAGCATTATTTAATTTACAAACTGATCTTTGGCATATTTTGGCTATAAATTTGAAATATAATCATGAAATGATGATTCCTGAGTATAAAAAATTTTTAAATAATCAAAGAATAATTCCACAAGAAATTAAAGATCAAATTAAAATTTATCATCAAGCAGGTTGTAATGTATCATCTATCAAATCTATTCTTAAACAAGAATATCAAAAATTGGAAATATGGATTTATAATGATATTTATAACTATATATATCAATTAGATAATAAATTACATAGTCGTTTTTTTGAAGCAGATGAATTTATTAATATTTTAAAGCAATTCAAAAGAGAAATTAATGGATTTAAATATGAAATCAAAGTTGATGAAAGTTCAAATGAATTACTTCAAGTAATTTGGATGCATCCAGAACAGAAACAACAATATTGTAGATTTTTAAATGTAATTGTTTTTGATAATATATACAAAGTTAATCGATTTAATATGCCATTTAGAATTTTTATAAAAGTAAACAATTTTGGTCAAAGTATATATTTACTGGAACTTTAATGTGTCAAGAAACAATTAATAGTTTTATATAGACATTTAAATCATTTCTTAAAATGGTTAATAAAAATCCACTAAAAGTAATACTTATAGATAAAGATAAAGCAATTTTTCAAACTATACAAAATGTTTTTGGTCAAAATAGTAAACATGTATTATGTATATGGCATCTTTGGAAAAATGTAATCAAAAATTTATGTAGTATATTAAGAGCAAATTGGCATAATTTTACAAAAGCATTTTATGAATGTATAAAAGAATATGAAGTTGATAATTTTATAATTAAATGACAACAACTTCAAATAGATGTTTTAGATTGTAAAGCACATTTAGAAATAAAGGATAAAGTAAAAGAAAAATGAGCGTTTTGTTTTAATAGAGATATATTTTTAGCAGATATAACAAGTACACAGTACAGAATCAATAAATAGTCTTATAAAAAATTATATAAATGCAACCAATTCACTTTTGGATTTTTTAAAAGCTTTTGAATCTACACTAGAATAACATGATATTTACAATTATTTAAATATTGGTAAAATCAATTTAATGTTATTTTAAAAACAATGAGTTCATTTAAATATCAAGCAGCAAAAATATTAATAAGTTATACATTAAAGTTAACATAAGAGCACTTATTATAAGCATTTAATTATTCTTATATAGAATTGTTTGATTTAAGGTATTTTAATTATAATGTATTTTTATTTTATAAAATTTATTTAATTTAATTTAATTTATTTTTAATTATTTAGAACTCAAAATATTCAATTATTTCATATTCATCAATTTAATAATAATTACGAATCTGGAAGAAAAGTACAATACAATCAATAACAACAATTCTTTTTGTGTTTATGCAAATATATAACTTTTTCTGAAATTGTATGTCAGCATATATTTTGTGTAGCAATACAAAAGAATTTAAATAAATTACCAAATTCATTATTTTATCAATGCTGATAAAAAATCCAAATAATCTTGTTTTAACACAACAATTTAATTTATTTTGTGGTAATAATATAACAAAACATTTGGTTTCTCAAAAATATAAATTTTTGAAGACTATAAATATTTATTGACAAAAACTTTTTATGAAATAAAAAGTTTGATAAAAAAGTATCCAGAATTATCCAAAAAATTTTATTTTACAAATAATATTTTGTTGGAAAATAAATTAAAAATTATTCATCAAACTTGTCAAACAAAAGATAATACTTTACAAAATATAATCAATAATCCTAAAAAAAATAATAATTTTAAAAAAAGGTATTTATAATTGATATTTTTTAGTTTATTGATATTATAATATTTTATTATTTTATTAATTTTAAAAAATTTTAATTAAGGAAAAAAAAAATTCAACAAAAAATTTATCAAATAAAAAGCAAAAAAATTTAATTGCTAGTAGTAGTGGTAGTGGTAGTGGTTTATCAATACAAGAAAAAGAAAATATTACAAATTATTAAAAGGATGATCTACATTTAATATGCTGAGTCTAACATATGAAGTATTTCAAATTTATCACAAATATTCATAACTGAATTAATGAATATGAAAATAGATGACATAAATGCTAAAAATAAAAAAAATGTATGTTTATTTTATAAAATTTATGAATTTTAAATATAATGATATTAATCATTCTTTTTTTAATACTTTTAGATGAATTTACATGTCTTTTTTGTAATCAACCTTTACCTAATACTTTGCTAAAAAAATTACTTGAATATTTAAAAATATTGTAAAAAAAAGTAAATTTTATATTTAATTTATTTTTATAATAATAATATTGATTATATTAAAATATTTTGATTTCTTTAGAAAAAATATTAGAAGTCAATTGTGTAGAGTTTTGTTTTATGCATTATGCAGAAATAAAAATTATTCCATTAGGTATAGAGATGGGTTATCTAACAAATATTAATTTTGAAATTTTATCAAATCGGATTAGTAATATTAAGATGATTTGTTAGATATTATTAATTGTAAATTAGCAAGTTAGTTTTGCAATTTTTCATTATCTGTTTATAATGAAATTGGATTTTAAAAAGCAAATACACTAATAATGATAATGAAAAGAAGTAAAAAATTAAGAGTAAGATTTAATTTATAAATATATTTTTTTATAATATATTTTAATATATTTGTTTATTAAATTTAGATTTATTTTTTATTTTTATAGCCAGGATATTATGTTCTAAAGGTAAAATAATTATCACAGAAGTTTTGACAAATTTGTTTTTAAAAACAAATATTTTAACATTTAAAATAAGCAAACTTTTAATATCAATTGATTATTTATATAAAGTATTAGTTTCAGAAGTAATTATTAGACTAATAGTTCAAGATTTTAATGAAAATTTATCATTAGAAGAAGCAAGAGAAATTATAAAAAACAGTGCAGATTTTGGCGCATATGTATATAATGATTAAATAATTATTATACTGTAATAAAAAAAAAGTTCTAATTTTTGAATTTTTATATGAAATTTAAGTTTTATATTCTCATCATAGCAGTTATATAAATATAATATTAATTTATTTACAAAGATAATATAAATTATATAATATCACACAATCAATTTTCATCTAATAAAATTTGTTAAAACTTATTATATACATTCAGCGCAGGTTAAATATCTACACCTCTAGTATAGATTAAGGATATCCAAAAAAATTACTATTATATAATATAAAGTTAGTCATATGGTCATATGAAAAAAAACTTTTTTTATTAGTGAAAAAATTTACCATAAGGATATATGTAAAAAGAAACTTAGTAAGAATTAAAAAAGAGCTATTATCATAGCTAAAAAATTAGAATACACAAATACTAGAATTTCTGCAGTCGTAAATTGATTTTGTTCCTTTATTCAACATGTTTAGGAGTTGTATGAGCTAAAAAACCTTCTAAAGAAACATTTGAATCAACCACAAATTCTTAACGAAACTGAATGCAAATATTTTAAAAGTTTGGTAGTTAGAAATAAAAAAACTCGTCGTCAAACCTTTTCTCAAATACATTTAAATTTTATAAATGAAACAAACAAACCCATTTCCATACAAACCATTCAAAATTAATTAGTCAAAGAAAATCTTCATTCCTGAATTTCTCATTTCAGTTCTTTAATTTCTGAAAGTAATAATAAAAATGTTATTTGTGAATCTATACTTACAAAAATTAGATAGTAGAAGATTTAAAATAAGTTGTTCAATCAGATAAGAGTATCTATATACAATTTAAAACTTCAGGTTTTAGATGAGTATAATGCGAACCTTCTGAAAAGTTTTATGAAAACTGTATTGCAATCACAGTCTAAAAGAACTATAGTCGTATATTCTAGGGGTATTTCTCCTGAGTTAGCTTTGGGTTCTTTAGTCCCTTTAGAAGGTTACGTTATTGGAATTATACATTATGACATTTTGGCTAATTATGCCATTCCTACAGTTAAGTTTTATACAAAAAAAAGTCAAAAAAGGTTTTTTTTCAAGAAGACAATATACCTGTATACACTGCAAGAGTTGCATATTTATTTCTCACTTTCTTAAATATTGAGATACTTCTCTGGCCAGCCCAAAATCTTGATATCAACCTAATAGAAAATATATGATCATATATTGAGGTCAAGATCTGTCAATGAAATTCTTAGCTATCAAGTGTTAGGCAGTTAGAATAATGAGCTAAAGAGGAGTAGGATGCAGTACCTATAGAATATTACTATAATTTGATCAAGTCAATACCATGTCAAGTTTAAACTATTTTTGCGACTAATGGAGGATTAACAAAATATTAACCTGTATTTAATAAAAATAAAAAAAAATAAAGAATTATTAAGTTAGTTATTTCGTAAAATATTTTACAAAAGTGATCAATACTTTTTATACTCTCCTGTATATGAAGCTTCTATTAAAATCATAGATATTTTGGTGGACATTGTAATTCTTACTATATATTATTATCAATCTAGAAATCTTAAAGCCAAGAAAAGTTTTCTATATTTGCTATTATTATTAATTTATATAAATTGTTATTATAAGAAAAATAAATCATCATAGGTGATTTATCATTTAATTCACATAATTCTTTATATTATAGTAGTATCAAGAAATTTACCTTTATAATAAATTACCTTTCTCTAATTGAAAACAAAATCTGAAGCATGTTATGTAATAATTTTATTATAATAGAAAAGGAATAAACTTTATTTGTAATACAAAGTAAATATATTTTGGCTTTATTTGTTTATAAAACTAATAAAAATTTGGATTTATAATTTATATGTCTATAATAATAAATGAAAATTCTATAGGTTTATATATTGTAGCTATCATAAAATTTGTATTACTGATGCAATTTAACTTAAAGAGATTATTTTTTATAAAAATATTAAATAAATTTCAAATTTTATTATTAAATAAATTATAATTAGTATTGGCCTTTTGAACTAATAGTTTTTTAAACCATTAGAATATTTAATTATTAGACTTAGTCTATTTTAATTCTATTAAATTTAAACTATTAGATTATATACTTTGTCTAATAGCTATAAATTTATATATAAATTTGACAATATATTTATAATTGTAACAATTAAAAAATTTATAATATGTAAATCATTTTATTAATATCTAATTAAAAATTTTTATTAAATTTATTAACTTTTTATCTAAAATCTGATTAAAACTTTAAATTAGATTAGTTAATCTATTATCTGATCTCATTCAATCTGAAAATATAAATCAAATTAGTAGAATCATTCTAATTAATAGTTATTATATTCAATGAGAAAAATATATAATTATTTTATTTAAATGATTTATTATTATTTAGTAGATGATATATTAATATTTAATAAAGATTTATTATTTTAGTTAAATAATACATTTTTTTTTAATTAAAATGATTTATTATCATTCTAGTAAACAATAAATCATTCATTTTGAATGATTTATCATCATTCTTTATTTAATTAAAATAATATATTATTATTTAATAAGAATAATTCATTATCATTCTATTAAATAATAGTGAGTCATTTAATAAAAATAATTTATTATTATTTAACTAGAATAATATAATATCATTCAAAAAAGAATATTTATTATCATTTTAGTTGAATGATTTATTATTATTTAATTAAAATAATTCTACTAATCTAAACTGATTTTTTAGATTAAACAAATCAAAAAAAATTACCTGATCTGATCTGATCTGAAAAAATATTAAGTCAAATTAATTAGATAATTTTAATTATTCTAATCTGTTTAGAATTTAAAAAAAAATTTAAATTTTAAGTTAAAATTAATATATTATTGATAATCTAGTAAAAATTTTAATTCAATTTTTTTTATTATACATTATACAGTATAATAGTAATAATACTTTTTAAGTTACAATCTATTAAATAGTATATATTTTAAAATTAATTCAAGTATTTAAATTATTAAATTTTTAATTTAAACTAATATTATAAATTTGACTAAAATTATAATATATAAAATTATATAATTATATTTCATTTGAAATTGAAATTAGATTAAATATTTTTATTAGATCTAAAATCTAATAATTTATTTTTAAAAATTACAGACAACTCTTGTAATAACAAACCCTATGTCCTAGACCTCAACTTTGCTATAAAGCTATAGTGAAGATTTTAAGAGATTTGATTGGTCAATTTAATTTAATAAGAGTATTTTTATTATATTTGTTTAAAAAATTCATTATATTAAGAGTTTAATATATCAAGAGTTGACTGTAAATAAGTTCTATTTTTAATACTAATTATAATAAAAGTTATATAATTTAGTGTATAAAATTTATGTGTATAATATATACATAAAATTTTTGTGTGCATATATTATACAGTATAAATGTGTACAAATAATTACTAAAAATAGATAAATTATATATAAAATGAATAACTTATTAATTAAAATAGAAATACTATGTAATACATTAATTTTCTATTTTACTACAACTTATGTATATGACTTTTAATCTAAATTTTATACACTGATATAATTATAATTTTTTTAATCTATTAATCACTATTATAAAAAGGTAATAGTTGTGACTATATATATACAATATTTTCTTTCTAGTATATTTTTCATTTTTCACTAACATTATTATATATTAAATATAACTTAAACAATGAAAATTCTTCAAGCTTCTCAGGTTAATTTCAGTATTTGTTGATAGCTGATTTTGCTATATAATCTGCATTTCTGATATTAGTAAATCCTTCTTCATTGTCTCTACTATCTATATCACGAATTTATTTAGCAGCTTTATTCTTAAAATTTAATAAAATAAATGTATAACTTGAATGGTAAAGAGGAATGCTAAGAAGTAAGTAACAGGCTTCTTAAGCTGAAATATCTCATTCTGAAATACTATTGAGAAGAAGTTTTTAGATTGATACAAGTGAAACTTCTTCAAGATTGCTATTATTAAGGATCTGAATAAATATCTCTGTAAAAGTCATTGACTGAGGTTCTACTTTACTGTCTTATTTAGAAATATAATACATTGGCCTATCATAAATTACTGGATTTTTTTACTATTTATAGAATTCATATGTAAAATTCAAAATTTTATAATATATAAAAAATTTTTTCACACTTTATTTGTCAAATTTTTTTTTTTCAAAATAAAATACCAAATATAAGATTCATTATTTGAAAATTTTAAACCAATAAAATTAATATTTGGTATATCCGCCTTTAGCTTTAATTACTGCTTTGACACGATTAGATAAGCTTAAAATTAAGCTGTGAATTGTTTCTATACTAATTTTTCTTCATTCTTCTTATACTGCATTAATTAACTCCTGTTTAGATTTAGGTAGAGACTTTTTTCTTCGGATTTGATAATCTAAATGATTCCACAAATTCTCAATCAGATTCAAATCTAGACTTTGCGCTACCCAATCTAATACCGGAATGTTATGTGTTCTCATCCACCAAACACTATAATTTGATGTATGACATAAAGCTTCGTCTTGCTGAAATATAGAATTAGGATAATTATTAACCCATGGTATAAAATGATTAGCTAAAATATTAATATAATCG
>CAJVPP010001688.1:0-18439 GCA_910592005.1 Funneliformis mosseae | reverse complement strand
ACTTCCACAATAGGTAATTGACCTTTTCTAATTCATAAAACATTCGCAAATTATTGTTTATTAAATTTACATATTTTCTCCAAAAAAACTTGATCAAGAAAATAAAAGGTTACAATATTTGTTATAGTTCAGGAAAAAAAGTTTGAAAAGTCATCGTAAATCTCAAATTTAACTATTTTCAATACACCATATTTATTTTATTCTAGGACGTTACTGTTTTTGTTTGCGAACACAAGGAATTTATTAAAAAATATGGAATTTAAATCAACTTTAAAAGTTATTATTACATATATATTAACAAACTAAGGAGTCATGTCTTTAATACGTTTTTCCAAAAGGTGTTTTTTTTTTTGAGCAAAAAGAAGTTTAAAAAAAAATCTGTAGATAAAATTTTGTATCCAAATTGTGCGTGATTTATTTCATTATACAAAATTAAGGATTCTTAAATAAATCTCGATATAATATTTCCTTTAATTAATATTTACTTTCTATAGTTTTTATTAGCATCTTAAAAGAAATCTTTCACTCAAAATCTAAAATTATGGGGAGTTTTTTTTTTTTTAAATGTTCTGGTGATCGGTTGGTTTGAAGACTCAAAATTGTGGTTTTTTTTTTGAATTGAATTAGGTAATCAATTGATTTAAATTTGTGTACCCAATCGTAACTTTATGAATACTACTATTTAAGCTAGCACATAAGTTTTGTCTTTCAAAATTGTCTAATTTGGAAGAAAATAAAGAAATTCGAAACACCTCAAGACCCATGAAATCTACAAATTATTTAGACTAAGGTGTAATAAGATTATCTGGGAATTTATGTGGGACATATTTTCTCTTTTTATATCACTTTATCACAATAATGATTGAAGTCCGTTGATTTAGCAATTGTGTTTGAAAAGGAAATTTAAAATAGTAAATTTTTTTTTATAATGTGAAACCTCATTGCCTTAAATTTTAAAGCAAGCTTCTTATTCAGAAGAAAAATATTAAGTCTTTTATAATTGATTATTCAATAAATAACTCTGCGTCACCTAAATTTTGATACATAAAAGATAAAACGGAATTTTATTTTTTCCCATAAATTTCTTTTTTTTTATTTTTTTTTTTATAAAAAAAATAAAGGAAATGAAATATAAAATGTCATATAATTCAATGTCAGAATTTAACAACCTAACGCTTGAAGGTGGAGGTACCTATTCAATATTTAACAAATAAATGATAATCACGTGAAAGCGAATTAACTTTCTCATAAGTTTTTATTTAAATAGAGCAATATACAATTATAAGAAGTTGTAGTTATGGTAGAAACTTTAATGTGTGTAAAGCATATGAGACGAATAAACCAAAGGTCCATTATGTGATAAAATATTACAAAGAGAAAGATGTATTCGAAAGAGAGTCAAAGATGTTGAATAAATTAATAAACGCAGAGGTTTGTATATATTCGCTTGCATATGCATGAAACCTTTTCATTTTAAATAAATTTTTCTGTCCAAATGTAGAATATTATGCAAATGATAACATTTTGTCCATCACGATTAATTGTTGTTTGCGAATGTGGTCTATATGACTTGGAAACGTTTTTGAGTCATCAAGATTATAACCAGAGACATGAAGAAAAGTGTGGAATAATAAAGGTAAATTGTTTAATCTATCGAGTTCCGTGGTATTATATGATAAATTTACGCAATTCTTTTTACATTATTAGGATATTGTATCGGGTCTTTCGGAACTTAACAAACATAATATAGGTAATTATTAAAACGATACTACCATTGTGCCGCAGCAAATTAACCTAACGAAATCCCTTTGGTCTTTAATAGTACATAATGAAATGTCACCACAAAATATCATGTACTTTCAAGAGAAGGACGGCGAAAGATGGAAATTGATTGATTTTGACGATGCATGTTTTGTTGGTAGTTCGAATTATGTAACCTTCATAACAAATTATTCTGCTCCTGAAGTTATAAAAGCATACGATAAAGGAATTGAAATTGAAGCTAATTTTGCAATGGATATGTTCTCTTTTGGGCTAGTTTTATACTATCTTGAAACGGGTAATTTTTTTTTATAGAAGCTTTGTTATCGAAGTTTGTTGAATGGCGTAGTAATTTTTTTTTTTTTTTGCTTAACCAGGACATCATTATTGGAATCGAGAGCATGATGATGAAAAAAATGAAATGATTTCAGCAAAATACTTGCCACTTGGTGATATTCGTGATAATTCGGCTAGTTACGCTATAAGAAAATTGCTCGATAAAAATATTTCTCGAAGAATGACGTTAGAGGAATTCATGGTAATCACAAATCAAAAAGATTTAATTTTAATTATTTAATCATTGATATTTAAAAAAAAAAAAAAAAAAATCACTTTTATTCTAGAGAATGTCATACTACTCTGGCGAATCAGGTAAACAAAATGATCAAAATGATGATGAATAAAATTTAGTTAGCGTTACATACTAATAATGCGATTTGAAAATAGAAATCAATAATGCCATGACTTCAAATAATGAAAAGCGTTATAGCGTCCCGATTCGTTATACATGTTTAGGAGAACGCTTTTTAGAAGGTAAATCGACATTAATAAAATACATTTATCTTTGAAAATCAAATTTGATATTAATTTAACTTCTCCGATTAGAACCAACGAAGATTAATGATAATAAATATATTGAATATGATATCTCTCAGGCTGGTTTTGAGGTCCAATCCGGAATAAGTGAAGCAGAGTTTCAAGCAAAATTAGCACAGGTAGGTAGCCAATTAACCTTAAAAAGTTCAAAATTTTTACATATTAATTTTGTTGCGAAAATCTTCTTTTAGGATACATTTCAAGCTTTTCTTGAAAAATATCATAACGAAATGAAACAAAGCCTAAAGATATTGAATGATAAAATTGATAATTGTACGAAGGCCGTAGAGGATTTGTCGGAGTTAACCAAGAAAATTCCACAATGGGTAAGTGATTTTTCAAGTTCATAAAAAATACATAAAATCATTGTTTAATAAATTAATTTACTTTATCCCTTTATTTTAATAAAGTTGGTCAAATTGAAAAATGAAAAGGTTCCTAGAATATTTGTTATGGTTCCTGATCGAAAAGATTGGAAAAAACCAACGTATGTAATATGAATTCCCATATTTCCATCGATTTTCAATTTACTGATAACGTGATATTATTTATCTTAGAACGTGGTTGTTTTCAAAACCATTTCGTCTTTTATTTGTTTGCGAATACAAGGAACAATGGCACATTCCAGATCAAGAAGGTTACAAAGTTATAGAAGTTCCTCAATTTATTAAAAAGTATGGACCCTGGATAAATCTTTGGTAATTACCGTATGGATTTAAATATTTTTATATGTTACTGAATTAAAATATATATATTAACATCAAATATTTTTAATATTTCGACTAGTCTAAAAACATTATCAAGTGCTATAGGAATTATGTCATTAAATGCCTTTCCACAAGTTGTTACTGACATTCTATCATCAGTTTTTAGCATAACTGAGAATTCTGATATTATGAAATATTTTCAAGAAGTTATTGATACAGTCGACATAAGTGTAAAAACTATGACCGATGAAAATCCTGATTTTATTCCTTTGAGCAAGGAAGAAGTTAACATTCCTCATCAAATGATAAATGCTTCAGGTCTTCATATGCTAAAAAGTATGTAAATTATTAACAATTTTTACTATTTATTTTTAAACAAATTAATAAATTTATTTGATGTTTGATAGAATTTCTAGATACGCAAGAAAGTGCGGATCATTTCGGTGGATTGATGCAATGCGTTGATAATGAAACTCAAGAGATTTTATGGTTATGTAAAGAACATAGAAATGGATATTGTCCTATTGAACAGGTTGAACAGGTTTCTTCCCTCCCGAATTCCGATTCATTTCGACAAAAACGAATTCGACCAAATGTACCGAATTTAATTACAACTCCAAAATCCCCACCAATATCTCCGAGTAGAAATCAACGTCCATCTTTTCTAATTTCACCATCTACATCAATGATATTTTCTCCATCCGAGAATTCTCCAACTGAAAGTATATTCGTACCCCCGGAAGGAGATTATAGTAAATATTATACTAAAAATTTAACCGATCCATTAGATCCGTTCTTTGCATTAGAACATGCGTACCAAATACTTTGTGATGTGATAGCGAATACTGTTGCATCCGGAAGAAGACACTTTAAAAATGATGAAGTTAAGGCAATTGCGCATAAAATGTGTGGACATATGAATAGGTTTAAAGATACATGTCCAATTTGGTGTGAAAGTGCTCAGAAAGCTCAATTTATAAATATCATAAAAAATCAAGTACATTTATATATCCATTTTTTAAGGTCAATTGTACGTTATTGTGTTGGTAAGTTATTTTCTTGTTTTCTCGAAAATTCGAACGCAACGCGATTTACTAATATATCTTATACTTTCTAGTTCAGTCTGTTAGAAAGAAGATGAGATATTTGCTTAATGACACAATGGATATTAGATAGTTAGTATTCATAATTCATATTTAATAGAATGCTTAAAAAATTTTTTACTTAATTTTTTTTTTCTTTCACTTTTACTTTCGATTGTGTAGCATCTTAAAAGCCGGAAAATCATTCAACCATCTTTTGGACAAATTAATAGCTTGTTTGGAAGCATCACAATATGACAACCATAATAAAATCATGATCCAAGTTGAATTAGATAGTTTTGTTAAGGAACAGAAACTAAACTTAGATCATTGTGATTTTAATATAATTAATGAAAGAGCTTTAAATCAATGGTATCATACAGTTGATCGAACTTGTATCGAAAATTTAGAATCTCCATCAGAAACGATAGTCAAAGGAGTACTTTTTAATTCAACGAGACGACTTTTAGATAATTGGATTGTCACAGGAAGATCTTTAAAATATCTCGATAACGACGAAAATTTGTCTTGTATCGAAAAAGAGATTTGTCTTTACAACGATCATAAGTTAAACCATCACGATTATATCATTAAATTTTGCGGATATTCAATTCATAATTGCAAACCCACTTTATTTTATGAATATGCAAATTTTGGTGACCTTTTCTCATATTTTCAAGTTCAAGATAATCAGACGAACCTGCTAAACAATTGGGAAGATAAAATTAAATTAGCATTGAATATAACGCATGGAGTAAAATCTTTGCATAAAGTAAGAACTCTTAATGTTTTTATCTTTCTTTTTTTCTTGTTTATAATAAAAATGCTAATTTAAAACAATCATTTATCTTCTACAGCAAGGAATTTTACATTTGGATCTTCGAAGTGCAAATATATTACTGCAATATGACGAAACGGAAAAGTTGCTAATACCAAAAGTATCTAATTTTCTTTGGAGCAAAAACATACATTCAAGTAAAAAGACTTTAGCGTATCCAAAATTAACGATTCCACATGATGAAATGATTTGGAAACGATGGTATGACCCAGATAGACTACTAAACGATGACTTTGAATCAATCCTTCCATCATCTGATATATATAGTTTAGGATTATTATTTTGGGAAATCGCTTGGTGTAAAGCGGGAAATCTGCCATTTAAGGATATTTCAATTGATAAACTTTATGATCACTTATTAACTTATAAAGAAAATTTACCCAAGATATCAGAAGAATATAAAAGTTGGGGGTATCTAATAGAAAAAATGTGGCAAAACAAATCAGAACATAATTTTAATATTTATGCTGTAGAGACAACCTTGTTAAGATTAATTAGATGTAAAAGTCCTCTTCGAATGTAACAAAAAAAAATTTTTTTAATTATAAAGTTAAATTTTATTTAATAAATATTTATTATTCTTATTTTAAGCCGAGAAAATTTGCTTGGAATTTTAGTTTACTATGTAGATTGGTTTACGAAAATTTTGGGGTCTTTGAAAATTGTAATTACTTTACTGTCAGACTTTCTATAATCACCACTTTTGATTTCATAGTAATTTTTTCAAAAAAAAAAAGTGTTTATAAAAAGGTTTTAATATATTGTGATGTTAATTGATCATAAATAAGCGTAATTATAAAAAGGTTTTTAGATATTTTTTTTTCATTTTTTTCTCACTAACCTTTCAGTAGTAATAAAGAGTTCTTAAACGTATTTATTCTTTGGCAAAATTACATTAGCAGGATTTTAATAAGGTTAGTCTAATTTTACCTTGTAGCTTTATATATTAGTTTACAATTCTTTAAAACAGGTAAAATTGATAATATAAATTTCTTTTCATAATAAATATTATAACAGAAACTAAGTATAAATTAAATTTTTATAAACATAAATCTTAATTTGAGAGACATTTGTAAATATCGTAACAAAATTAGATTCAATTTATTTAAATAATCTTTAGTGTTAGTAATAAAATAAATTATAAAAATCTATTCTTATTATTTTTTAAATAAATTTTAAATATTAACTTTAATCTTATTAATATAGTAAATATTTTATTACAAAAATTTAAAATTTTAATCTTAAATTAATATTTTTTATTTTTTAATTACTTAAAATATAAATTTTAATATATAAATGCTTTATAATAGAAATAGAAAATATCAAATCAAAATTTTTTTAAATTAATATAAATTTTTTTTTTATTTGCAAAGTATTTATATTTAAAATTAATAAATAAATTCGATTTATTATTTAAATATACTTATTATAAATTAATTTTAATTAATATTAAAAATCTTTTTTACTAAAAAATAATAATTTAATTGTAATTAATTTTTCAAATTTTTTTAAAAAATAATAAATAATAAAAATAAAAGATTAATTAATTATATTTTTATTTATAATCTTAAAATTTTATATTATATGAAACATTATTAGCTCTACAATTTTAAAATGCTATTTTTGACTTTTATATAGAATAATTGTTTAAAATAGAACTTTAATAATTAATTTTAACATAATTATATAATCTTAAAAAAATTTTTAATTTTAATTTTTATTAACTTTTATTTATATATAAAATACTTTAACAATTATTCTATATAAAATCAAAAAAAATATTCTAAAATTACTTTTCTTATTAATAAAATTATATTTAATATTAAATTTACTTATAAAAAAATTTTTAGTAACAGTTTAAAGTATATTATTTAATATCTAAAGATTAAAATTAATGATTTTGATTTATTAAATTCATTTTATTTATATAAATTATATTTATTTACATTAATTAATATATTTGATATTTATAGAAATATAATAATTAAAATATTATTTAATTTATTTATTATTTTAATAATTAAATATTAATGATCAATAATTATCAGAATAAGGTGATTTTAATGATTATTTTTATAAAATTTAAGATAATATTACAGTCAACTCTTAATATAACGAACTCTTAATATAATGAATTTTTTAAACAAATATAATAAAAATACTCTTGTTACAGCGAATTGGCCAATCAAATCTTTTAAAATCTTCACTATAGCCTTATAGCGAAGTTGAGGTCTAGGACATAGAGTTCGTTATAACAAGAGTTGACTGTAATCAAAATATATTAATTTAGAATTTATAGCATTAGAAAAGATATTTCTTATAACTATTTTTAAATAATAATTTTAAGATATAAGAGGTTTTTAATCTTTCTTAACTTATAATAAATTTAAATATTAATATTAATAACTTTTATAGATAGATTATAAATTAATACTTACTTTTAAAAAATTACAAGTGACTTACAAATTAAAAATACTTAAAAAAGAATTTTACTATGTAAAAGTTTTTTTAAATATCAAGTTATATTTCTTATAATATCTATGATTATTTAAATGATTTATTTTTAATTATAGAAAATATTATAATAGAAAAGAATAAACTAAATTTTATAATACATAATTTGTAGAAAATATAAATAAAAAATATTTTTTTATAATTAAAAACTTAGTTTTTTATTTTAATTTATAAAAAGATTATATTATTTATTATTAAGAGTTTTAATATTAAAAAATATTATAAAATTCTTAGAAAAATTCTAAAATAAATATATATATAATTTAGTCTAATAAGTTAAACTAATGATATATATATATATATCAAAAAATAAATTTTATATTTATATAATTATTAAATTTTTATAACATAATAAATATTTAATTATAAAAAATAATACTAAAAGAATAATTTACATAAGCATAAAATTTGTTTTTTTCAGATGATATAGATGTTAAAAAAATTATTATAAAGTAATTAAAGAAAATTATATTTATTATATAATCAAAATATTAATTAATATATCTTTTAATATAAATCTTTTAATAAAGCTAACCAATAAGTTTAGAAAAAATACAATTAATATTATAAATATTTAAAAATAAAAAACTTATTAGATTTTATTAAATTTTTAGATTTATTTTTTAATATAAAAGAAAATATAAATTAGTATTTGATAGTGATAAATTTTTAAATAATTTAAATAATTTAAATTATTAAAAAATCAAAGCTGATCTTATATTAGAATTTTTCTATTAATAATTATATAATATAAAAATAGATTTTATTAAAAATGGATTAACAATTTATCTAATTTTATATTAATTGTAAAAATTTAAATATCTTTAAGATATTATTTAATTTTGATTCTATAATAGATGCATTTGAGTTTAATATATATGATTCATCTAATTTACTAACTAATATAAAAATAAAAAATAACTTATTATCAAAGATAAATTTTTCAAATATAAGTGTGTAACTTTATCTTGTTATTAAAGTAAAAAATTAAATTAATATTAGTTAAATAGATATAATATTTTTTATTAAATTAATTACTTTTTAACTAACTTAATTACTTATAAACTAATTTAATTATTTGTATATTTATTTATATGTAAAATAGATAAGAATTACTGAAATATTAAAAAGATAATTGATTAAGAGTACTAAACCTCTTATCATAATATTAACATATATAATTATTTAATTTTTTAATTAAGTTATCTGAATGTTTTGGATTTTTTTAATAACAAAAATATTACATCAAAATTAATTAACTAAAAAGAAAATAGAAATAGTTTTTATACTAATTTTAGCTTTAAATTTTTATTTACAATAGATTTCTATTTAGCTTAATACTACTATTAAATATCAAGTATTAATAAGGATAAATTATTTATATTTTAATCTTTTTCTATATTTCAATACAAATTAATGAATTATTAATTAAATTATATTTTGACAAACTTAATTATTTATTTATTAATAATTTATAATAAACGTTAAATTAACGTAATTAATTTTAATATCATTAAAATTAATTAGTATCAAAGTATATCCTTTTCTATAAAAACTATAAAAATTTATTTAAAATATTTGCAGTATTTTTCTATTACAATAGTTATCTTTTAAATTATAAGTAAATTTTTCTACTTATTTATTATAAATTTTCTTTTAATTTACTTTTATAAAAAATTGAAATTTTTTTAAAATATTATTTAAATTAATTTTATAAATATATATTGTATCATATTGATAATAATTTTTTATTTTTTTAATTATATAATAAAAATTTAAAATTACTTATAAGCTAAAAACTTGTAATTTTTAAAAACTTTTATTTTTAATCTTTAATAAACTTATTAAAATTATTTTTAATAATATTAATTATAATAAAATATTATAAAATTTATTATGAAGAATAACTTTAATTATTAAAATTTTTATAATTTATTAAGAAATTTTATAACTTTTATTAATAATAAAGTGATTCAATCGTTATATCTAGTTTAAAATTATTTAAGAGCTTATTCTATTTTAAGATAAACTTTCTCTTTATTAGCTTTATATTGTCTAATCAAGTCAAGAATACCTCAATACTGTGGACTTCAATAGAAAAAGATGATATTTACAAATTTCATATACGAAATCTTTTGCAAAAAAATATTATGTAAAAAATAATACTTACTGAACTTTAGGACTTTTTTTAGGTAAGGAATTATGTTGAAAAAAAAAATTTTTCAAAATGTCAATATTATCTATCTTAAAGAAATCCTAACTATTGACTACTGAAATTGTGGATATATTTCAATGTCAGATAGATCTACATTATCTGTAACAGTGTCAAAATAATTGGGATCTTTCATAATTCATTGTATAAATTTCTTTTAGCTCTTCTTGTATAAAAGCTGAATAGATAAATTTATTCTCACTATCAAAAATATATATTTTAACTTATTGTCAAAAATATAATTGTCTTCATTTGTTTCTTAGTTATAATTATCATCACTTGTGATATAATAGGTATCTTGTATTTCAGAAAACATTGATTATTGTAGAAGTACAGAAACATTTGACAGATGGATTTCAGAAGTTCAAGAGGAAAGAATAACTAAAAAATAATCATTTATTTTTTGCTTTAGACTATATGATCATTCTAAAGTATGTAACTCATTAAAAACAAACTGCAAACAACTGAAAAATATGCATTTGTACCCTTTCTAATACTTCTTTTCTTTGTTTTCGATTATGGTAAAGTTTAAATTCTTACTTTGATTGAGAGTGTAGTTTAACTAGAATAAAATATTAGCGTAAACTCTATAAAATAAAGATATTTATATAGGAACAATAAGAATCTTATATCTTCAGATTCTATCTGAAATAACTTTAGTTTATTTTGCACCTTAACATGCTGAAAATTTTTATGTAAATTTTAAGTATTTCAGAAATTTACAACTTCTGAAGAATGTTAATTTTCTAGAAACTCAGGTTATTAATGGTTATTTATTACAACTCAAATTGTATCCATCTATTGCAAAAATGTAACATAATGAACTGCAACGAACACAAAAGAATACAACACTGGATGACTAAAGAGGACACTAGTGTATTATAGTAATAGACTCAAGGAGACCTACCAAAAGCCAATTAATTCAAGAGGATAATTTTGCCTGAATGTGAAACTCAAGAGGATCCAAAAAGCTACTAGGGCAGGCTTCTGCCCTATTAACTGTACCTATCACAAATAAAAATTATTTACCTATCAATTTTTATGAAGTTTTAGTGCCTTTTACTTATAAATGTTATCTTTATCGTCAGTGATAATATTCAGAAGTAAAGACTTGAACAAATCATGTTCTTGATTGCAACCTCTTAAAATAAAGTTTTTAGATTTCAATTTAAAAAATTAATAAATGATCACTAATGTGAGTTATCAGAAAATTGCTCTATAGAAAATTTTGTATATAAGATAAGATAAAAAATTTTAAGATCGCATTGCGTATGCCAAGTTATAATATGACATAACATTGACGTACTACTAGCTATTAATATTGAATTTTTTTGTGCATACTAAGAACTTTTCCACCCTCTCTCTAAAACCACAAAAATGGGAAAAGAAAAAAATCAAAATTTTTCACAAAAAAATAACTGCAACTTGTAAAACCGCCTTAGCTCACTAACAAAAAAATAAAAAAGAACCTTTACAGAAAAAAACTATGACTGGCAGGTCTGATCAAATGATTGAAACTTTAGTTAGAACTTCAAAAGTTATAATCACCACCAATATTTTATCAGCTGATGATAATGAGCGTAGACCAACAAGTAAAAGCAGTTCTTGCTGAAACTAAAAATTTTGAATATGCCAAAACTACCTGGCTTTCTAAAGAAAATAATATACAAAAAACCTCTACTACCAGCTTTTTGTCTATCTAAAAACCAAAGGATAGTGAAATGATGACCCATGGCGAGAATAACACCATGGACAAAGACCAGACCTTTAACATATCTAAAAATATGCCAAATAGTAAAGATACTAGCAAAAATACTATTACATTTAAAAGAGTTAGAAACGTGACCACCTTTTATGTTTACTGCATCACAGAAACTTTTTTTCCCAATAAATCCTTTCATGAAAAAAACAACAAAGCTTGTAAATTATTTAATAGTACAGAATATTCATCATTTTTTTACTCTTATACAAAGAATCAATAAGATATTTAGAAGTATGGGTCTTCCTCTTTAACAATAATCAATTTGTTATAAATCAAATTTGGGATGAATTCAAAAAAACAAAAACTGTACTTAATAAGAAAAAACTGACAGCTAAGCATATGATTGCAATATTTAATGTAGTAGTTATTTCTCAAATACTATACAAAACTAAACTTACGTTTATATCTCATTCTACTTGTGACATTTTGATGATATCTTTTAGAACTTTCTTCAAAAAGAAATTGAGTCTCTCAAGATTTGTTTCAGCATCAGTGATACACTTAACTTTTAGATACAATCTTGCATACTTTTATGACAAACAAATGCAAGCTAAATTATCTGATCTTTTAAAGATGATCAATGATATCTTAATCCTTGAGTCAATATCACGATTACACAATATGTCAATATGTAACTTTAGCTATTTAAATAGTTATCCCTACTTCCCTTAACCAATTGACCTTATAATGATACAAAATCATTCAAAGAATGGTAGTCCTATTTTTTATTTGCCACAAAACATGATGGCCTTAACTTTCAATAATGTATCAACACTGATTACAACCTAAGACAAATTGAAAGAAGCTCTATTCCTATTTCAAATTTTTTTATCTAAAAATTTTATCAGTAAAATATTTTACGACTACGATTATTATCGATTTTGTACATTGACCAACTCTTAACAATGGATGGTCTCAATTTATTTACAGCCTTTGATCTTAATATGATCTATGACTTTGTATTCCACAACTCCAAATGGTTTAACCAACTAGAATTAAAAATTTTGATTAATGTATACTTCAGACAATTATTCATTAGATACCATTCTCATGCATACTTGATTAAAACACTAATACAACCAACCACATTCATAATATCACTAACTAATCTAACCTTTATAGTTATTTAGTCCAATTAATATATGACTTTCATCTTAGGAAAAATCACCAAAGAGGAAAATACAACTATTCATGTATAACACTACTTACTGATCCAGTCAGAATGTAATCAAATGACTCTTGCTTCCTGTACCAGATATAATATCTTTGATCACTCTGTTCTTATCCCATATAAACAACAACAAAGACACAACTTTTATACTATTTAATTACCCAAAACATATTGTTCTATATTTAAAGTATTCCACAAACCTTGTGAGGGATAATGGTGTAGCCTTTCACATCTTATACTACAAAAATTAGCCCTATCAACATTAACCTCTCCATATCAATATCTGACCAAACCTTTGCCTAATTTATCAATTCTTCCTTTTGACCAACCTGCAATCAATAGATTAGAATAACTCAAAATACAATTTGCTAACGTTAATTTTCTTCAATTTTATATAGATGGTTCTCTTACTTCCTTAGGATCTTCTAACTACTGAATAGAAATTGCATGATTATAAACTGATCAGAATTGACCATCACTTTCCTTTAATGTCACACTTATTTTACACTCATTTTCATTTACATTAGCAGAAATAGTTATTATACATGCTGTAGCATATACATTACCACCTAATACTATCATCGAAATTTATACTGATTCACAAGCTGCTATTACATTATACAACAAAATTATAACACTTTATGAGGTATCTCCTTCTCTCAATTCTGCATTCAAAATATCATACTTCTATATTTAGATGACTATATTACATCTTATAACTACATATAATATTAAACTTACACTCATCAAAGTCAAAACTCATAAAAATGACCAATTCAACAATCAAATTAATTTCCTAGTAAAAAAAGTTACTTGTGTTCCTTTACACATCAATATAAATTATTTAGAACCAAAATATATTTTATACTACAACAATATATCTATTATTACTCCACCTCGCCTATTCATTAAACACTTACAACAAGCCTCTTAGGCAGATGTTTTCCTGACTCTTCCATATCTTGCCAAATATAGTAACTTCTACATTGATTGGCAAACCCTATTTTATGTTTTTAATAACTCAGAAAATACTAGTATTATATCATTTGATGCTTGCAAAAGAAAATAATTTAAATTAAAAGTGCTTTTATAACTACTTCTTACTTTAGTTATAATGAATATTCAATACCCTTAAACATATATCTCAAACATCTACTTCATTACTTCTTGTCAACTGAAAATTTTGATCACATTTGGAATTATTCTAACAATATTAAATCCTTTTCTGACATCATTCAAAAACACAAACGATCATTTATGTCTCATTTAAAAGAACTCAATAAACCTAACAATAACACACATATTTTATATATGAATCAATCTCCAATATGAGATTGCAACTTAATCAACAATAATTTATGTTTCATAAACTTATTAAAAGAGATAATTCCTTTATCTTTTACCTCATCAATTAATAATATCATAAATAACAAACAACTCACCCTTGGACTTATATCATCCTTATTTGATGACATATTTCTCTCAGTTCATAAGATATAGTTGGAAAGATGTGAATTATTACAATTATGAAAAACTTCAAATAATATAAAAAACGATTTTACAGTAGCTTGAATATTCTCTGATTTCCCTCGATCTATACAAACACCCTTAATTAATTCTTCCTTCTTCTCAGCAGCAGTTGCCTATGATACTCACTGATCAAATTTCTGGTCTAGCAGTAACCACGCCCTTCCTTCTGGATGTTTAATATCTGTATTTTAGTTTAGATTAGTTTTCTTTTTTCTTCTGATATATAGTTAGTTCAGTAAAGTGCAAGGTTAGTATTGATAAAGTAGTATAGTGTATTAGATTAGTTTATAGATATTTTTGTATTTTCTGTTTTATTTTGTTTTTCTTATAAATTCATAAATATTAATAAAGATCATGCGAGATTGCTGTACTTATAAAAAATAAAAAATTTTTTTTTGTGTGATAAAAGATATCAATCAGGTTTGATTTAAAGTTATACATATTTATAGTTAAATGAAATTTTAAGAGGATTGATAAAAATTACAAAATGATATTTACATTTTAATTAGTAAAAAAAGGATTCTGTAATTTTATAATCATAATGAATAATAAAACTTTTAGAGAAAGCAATTTAACTTGCATATCTAAAAATTAAAGCTTAATTTTATATATTCTATCGCCTAAAAATTAATCATTTTATTTTTTTTTTGATTTATCAGTAATTGCGAGAAATTGAATGATTAATCATTGAAAGTATTAATATCTAATTAATTAATAAGAAATAGAAAATAAAAAGTTTACATAGTAAAAAAATAATTCTAGCTTTGCAAATAATAACTTAATTGACTTTTTTTAAATATGATAAAATTATATATTTGTTATATTGTAATTTACCAAATATAAATTTTATTAAAATGATTCATTATTAATTGTACTAAAAGTTAAATTATCAAGATCTTAAGAAGGCTTTTTATCAACTTCGTCTAGTAAATTTTTAGGCTTAAAGAAATCAGAAGGAATTAGTAGCCTCAATATCCTAAGAAATATTATTATATTCGTCATCTTTAAAACTCATTATTAAATAATTATAATAACTTCTAAATAAAAGTAGAATATTTTTTTGTATTAAAATATTTTTATTAACTAAATTACACAAATTTTAATATTACAATGTCATTTTAAAATTAATTACAAAAGCATTTAACTCAAATTTTTTTAAAGTCAGAATGTTATGAATGAATAAAAAAGCTCTATAATTAGATAATATATATATTGAAGTTAGTAAGTTTTAATAAAAAATTTATTAGTTTTTATTTAAATACTTTCAAAAATTTTTATCTTAATATTAAAAAAAAAACAATAGAGAAAATTTAATTTCTTTATTAAGATTTGTTCTTCAAATTTGCTTTCTAATCTATAATTACTTTATACTTATAATACTATAAATCTAAATTTGTTTTATCCAATAATGTATATATATAAAACCTACCTTGCAATAATTCTCTTTTGCATTTTTTTCAACTTTGACTTTTTATTTAATAGTTACTTCTCTAGGATTATACTTTAATTTGCATCTTCTAGTTGTTATACTTTCACAATAAGTTATAATAATCAAAGGATTATTTTTTAAACATTAATATAGATCATTAAATAGAATAATATAAGTTTGTTATTCTTTTTCATAAAATTTTCTACCTACAATTGATTATCTAATATTTTACTTAATATTTTATATCTATTAGCATCTCGAAAGATATATTTGTAAATATTTTTGTTATTATAATAATAAATATGTCTTTTAAAAATATCAAAAAACTGATTTTCAGTACAAGTAAGTAATACTAATTGGTGACCCCCTTTTTTTAAACTCATTTAAAAATTTGCCTTAAATTAAATAAACTAAGATTTTTTTAAATCTTTTATTATTTTTTTCTAATAAGCTATTCAAATCATTACGCCAAATATTATATTTTTTACAATAGTCAAATGTCATGAAAGTCTATTTTGTTTCTTGAAACATTTTTGATAAATAGAATAGAAAAACTCAAATGTAAAAAGTTTTATTGATGAAATAAAAGTTATATTAATACTTAATATAATAATAAAAAATTATATAATTGCAATATTTATTAAAAACTATTTAAAAGTAATAAAAAAAATAATATAATTAAAAATGGTTAACAAATTATAAATTTGAATTGCAAGATATTAATTACTTTCTATTATTTGAGCTCATCAGTTTTTGGGTTTGCTCATTAGTTTAACATGTATTTTTATAAGTTATTTGAGTTGTTTACTAAATTGATCATTAGATTTCTATATTTAAATAGTGTAATATTAATTATAATTATTATAATTTAGGGTTTAAATTTTAGATCTAATTTTAACAATTAGCAAATATATACTTAGCAAAATTATATTAAAATCTTATTAAAAAATTTGCAAAATTTTGAAAAAGTTAAAAATAAATTAAAGCTTATAAAAATGTAAAACTATATTAAACTTTAGTAAAAAATTAACAAAATTATAATTTAAATATTTTGCTAAATTCAAAATGAGTTTAGACAAGTAACCTTATTTACAATTTATTATATTATTAAAAAAATTTTTATATTATTTATATATTTTCAAATTCTTGCTATATAATTATAACTCTTTAAAAATCTAAGATTTGATTAAATGCAATATTTATATTTAAACTATTTTTGAGAAATTTTATTTGTAAGTATTTTAATTTTAACAAAAAAAGTATAAATTTTTTAAACTTCTATTTGACTTTATAAAATATGAATGCTTTTCATTTTAATTATTATTCTATAATATATTTTAGAGAAATTATTTAAAAAATATAATTTCTGTCTTAAAAAAGCTATATTATTTTTATAAGCAATAATTGTATTATTTTGTTAAAAAATAGTTTTATAACAAACATCTACTTTATGATAAAGAATATATTACTATAATTATTTATAAATATTTATTAGTTAATTTTTCTATATAACTTTTTATTGATATCTAAGAGTTATATATATATAAATTTATGATTTCTATAATTCTATTAGATTTATATGAAATTTGAAAATTAAATATATCTATTGATTACAAAAGATTTATTATTAATCTTTAGAATATTAAAAAAATATAAAAAAATTATTCAAAATTTCACAAAATATTAGAAATACTTTTATATTAGTAAAGTTCAAAATTGGTTAAAAGATAATATACAATAGTGATCAAAAGAAATATATCATCTAAATTTTTAGTATTTTAATGATTTATCTTTTTAAATATAAATTTTATAATAATAATTTTTATATTTGTTTTAATATTTGAAATTCTAAAAATATAAATATCAATCATTTAATATAAATTATTATACAGATTTTAAAAAAAGCAGTGATTAATTTTTATAATTAATATTTAGTAAAATTTTAATTGTAAATAAAACTATTTTAAAGTAGCCATAATAAAACTAATTAAAAGTTAGTTAATTTATTTTAAAAGAATTCAAATACAAATTTTTATAAAGATTGAATCATTGATTGTGAATAAATTAGCTTTTAAAGATTGTTAATTTACATATAAAAATTTAAAAAAAAAACACATTTTATTATGTAAATTGATAGTCTTTAATGATTAATTTCTTTACAACCAATGATCTAATCTTTATGAAATTTTATATGTATATTCTTTTAAAGTAAATTGATTAACTTTAGAGCTAATTTTATTATAATTATTTTAAAAAAAGGTTTATCTGTGATTAAAATTTTACTAAATACTAGTTGCAAATATTGGTCACTGGTTTACTTAATATTTGTGATTATTTATAATAAATAATTAATAATCTATATTTTTAAAATTTCAAACATTAAAATAAATATAAGAATTACTATTTTAAAATTCATATTTAATGATATAAATCATTAAAATACTAAAAATTCAGATGCTACATTTTTTTGATCACCACTGTATATACAGTGGCGGTCAAAAGAATTGCATCACCTGAATGCAAATCTTAAAATTGCAATTTCTTGAGATTAAGAAAT
>CAJVPP010001687.1:0-18455 GCA_910592005.1 Funneliformis mosseae | reverse complement strand
AATAAATTTTATAATGTTTTCTAAGTAAAAATTCAAAAAAAAATGTAATTAATTAGTAATATTTTAAAGATAAATATTATAAAAAAAAATTAAATTTTTAAATTTATATATCTTACTATCTATTGATTTCAAAAAATATGAAAATATAATTATTTAATAAATTTTAATAAGATAAATCCAACAAACTAAATTTTATTTTCTTGTAATTATTAGATAATAAGTTATTTTAAAAAATTGAAAAATTAATATATATTAATAATTATTAATTTAAAAAATTTTAAAAATACTATCATTAGATATACAGAGGGTGATCACAGGTACTCGAACGATAAGTATTTTTTTGTTTATTTGTTTTATTTACATATTTACATATATTTCTAATTTAAGTATTTGTTTAGAATATAAATGGATGTCAATCAAAATAATAACAAATAATTTTCTTTCAAACAAAATGGTTAAAATAAAAGAATTGAATACTGAACAATATGGGGCAATTCTTTACGGTCACAAATGAGGTGATTCATATTAAAAAATTGCTAACATTGTATAATGTGGTAAAATAACTGTCCATGATGCGATAAAACGTTTTAAAGAAACTGGTTCTGCAATACCAAAAAAACATTGTGACCTGAAGTCACTTTTTAATTCAAATGCACAATCTTCACTCAAAAAGATTGTTATACAAAATTTGAAGCATTGTCGCCTTATCACTCAAAAAATTCAAGAATTATGGACTAAAAAAAAAAAGTTTCAACTATTACAATTCGTCAAACTCTTAAAAAAGTTAGCTTACGTTTGTGTGTTACCTGCTCTAAACCATTAATTTCTGAAAATAATAAAGAAAAAAGATTGGTTTAGACATTAGAACGAGAAGATTGAATAATTGCAAAATGGAAGAAAGTTGTATAGTCTGATGAATCAACATTTAGCCAATTTTCACAAGGTCATAGCTTACATGTGTGGTGTATACCAGAAGAAGAATTTGACCCTTCTTGTTTAACTGCTACAGTAAAGTACAGTCCCAGTCAAATATTTTGAAGATGCTTTTCATGATATGGGCTGGAACCTCTTGTTTCTCTTCGCGAATCTGTAATAGATAAAGATATGCAAAAGTGTTAAAAAGGCATGCTATTCCTTCAATTTACAAATTAGTTTCTCGCAAATAAGGAATTTTTTAAGAGGATAATACCCCACCTTATTGAACAAAGATTGCCACTGATGTTTGTAATACCCCTAAGATTTTTGTGCTACTTTGGCCTGCACAAAGCCCTGATTTAAATCCTATTGAAAATTTTTGGAATGAAGTTGATAAGAAACTTCGTAACTTGCTTAATTAATCTAAAAGTGTGAAAGATTTAGAATGTAAGGTAAAATATGCTTGACATTTAATTCCACTTAAGTATATTCAAAATTTGGTTGAAAGTATACCCCGTCACATTCAAGCATATATAGCAGCCGAAGGTAGTTTAATAAAGTATTAGTTTTTTATTTTTTTTTAATAAAATATATAAGAAATGTTTGGAATAAATAAATTTTTTGCTTATTTTAAAAAAAAAAGTTAATATAATAAATATATTTAAATAGTTTAATTAATCGTTCAGGTATCTGTGATCACCCTCTATATCTTGATATAACAAATCTAATAAACTTTATTTTATTTTTTTATAATCATTAAATATTAAAATATTTTTTATAATGTTTTATAACTAATTTATACCTATGCTTTAAGAAATATTATTGAAAATATTTTAAATTTTTAAAATTCAAATAGAGTAAAGTTTAATAATTAGAATTAAGGTTAAAAAATAATAATGTATAGTTTAAAAAATTAGAATAGAATTGCAAAAAATAAAAATAAAAATATAGAGTTCAAAAATTAATAAAAAATAAAAATAATAAAATAGATAATAAAATAAAGTTTAAAAATTAGAAGAAAAATAAAATATTAATTGTAGAATAGTATTTGAAAATTAAATAAAGATTGTATAGTATAAAATTAAAGAAATTAAAAATAAAATATTTTCTGAATTTTTTTTTAGTATTTTTTAAAATAAAATTTATTAACTAATTAACTTTTTTGATTAATATATATAAATATTAAATAAAAATAATAATAAATGATTATGTATAATTAGTATATAAAATATAAATATAATAATCTTTATTAAATAAACTAAATAAAATATTATTTTAAAATACAATAGCAATCATAATTACCTAACTTCTCATAATTTTTAAAGTTAATTAATAATATCTATTAAAATTTTTAAATTTAAGTTTAATACTAATCTTGATAATTTGTAAAATTATAGATTTTTATCATATAGTTCAGAAAAAGAAAAAATGAAAATTTTAAAAAAATTAAAATGAAATGAAAAAATTTTTAATAATTATTGCCTTACAGATTTATTGTGATTTCATTATATATTTCAGTTTTATTTCACAGATATATCACAATTTTGTTTTATATTTTAGATTTACCTTGTAGTAAGTAAATTACAATTTTCTCTTTAAGTGTATTTCGATTTTAAAAAAGTAAATATTTTTAATATAAATTTAAAAAATCATTTAATTATTTTTAATTATTACCTGACCTATTCTAGAATCAAATCATGAAAAGGTCATATTATCTTTCTGTTATATAGGTTTATCTTTCACCTTTTATTACTCTATTTTAATTATTGCAAAAGTTCTAAAAGATATTAATTATACTGTTAAGTTATATTTATCATTATATTATTATTTATTTATTTACTTATATTATAATTATATATTAAATTCTTCCATTTCAGCTTATATTGGTAAGTTGAATATGTTATATTGTATCTTCAATTTATTCATTAGGCTACACTCTGCCAGAACTCTATCTTATTTTCTCTATATCTGGTATGGTACTCTTTATTTCTCCTTCTTCTTTTATCGACTAATAAATTGATTTTATTATCTTCTTAAATTATTCTTATGATTATTTTGCATTTAATTTAAAAAGTTTTAAAAGAGTAAAATTAAGTAATTTAAAGGTGGATTTAAAATTCAAAAGATGAAAAATTATATGATAGTAAAAATACTTTCCTTTATAAATAAATTTATCTATTTGATTTGATATTTTGTAAAATTTTTTACTCATGATTAAAATAATACAATAAAATCTTTTCTTGATCAAAATTCTGATTGTATTAAAAATAAAAAGTTAAAATAATAATATATTATATTATTTATAAAAATTAAATCAATTTAAAAATAACTTATACAAATTAATAAATATAATACATCAGACAATTAAAATAGATCTATAATAACAAATCATCATTTTAGTGATAAATAAAAATTATTATAAAATTATTCATCATAATTTAAAAAAATTAATAGCAATTTTAATATAAGTTTAACAAATATCAGTTAAAAATTAATAAAAACAATATAATTTCTCAACATAATTTCAACAAAATTTTAACATAATTGCAGAAGTATTATTTAGTTAATACATCAAAATTTCTTGTAACTATAATGGCATTTTATTCTATAAAAAGTAAAAAATACCAAACTGTAAATATTATTAACTTTTATTATGTAATCCCTAAATTACTATTCAATTATAGTAATAAAATTATTAAGATTAGTTTATTTTAAAGAAAGAAACTATTATTTTAAAGCTTCTTTTCTAAGCTTTTTAATAGACTTTAACTCTTCTTTTTTTATATCAAAAGTTTTTTCTTATTGTTTTAAATATATAAAATTACTTTATTATAAACCTTAATAACTTCTTTAGAAATAATTATTGGTGATAAAAAATCTTTCTCTCTTTTATTTTCTTGATTAGGTAAAGTTGCTTTTAAAATCTCTTTATTAAATATTCTTTTATCTGTAATTTCAAACTTATTATACTTAACAAATTCTTTAGCAGAAAAAGAATTATTAAAATCTAATTTATTGATTAATACTTGAACTTTTTCTATTTCCTTTAATAAGTTAAGTTTAAGTAATATATTGATGCTAGTTTCATCCTCATTTTTATAATTATCATTAGATAAATATCTGCTTTCACCTAACAATTTTTTATTGTTTTATTTATAATATTATTTTATACTTATAAAATGTATTTTATATACTTTTTAATATTATTTTCAAAGGTTTTATATGGTATTTATTAAATTATCAAAAGTTTTAATCTGATTTTGTAAATATAGTTTTTGATATTATGCTTAAAATAAATTAAATTAAAATTAAATATAAATAAAGTATAAATATAATAATGTCAATTATATTTTAACTAAAGAATTATTAAATTAATTATATTTCTTATCTTAAAACTATTTATAATATCTTGATCATAAGGTTAGATGTGTACAGTAATATTTGGGAGGAAGAATTAAATAGTGATATTAGTCAGGTAGGTAGTTTTATAAAGAATATATATTAGAGCATTATCTACAAAAAGAAGAATTTTCTGATTTTATCTTTTCATTTTTGTATTAAGTTTTTTATGTAATTATTTCAGATTGAAATCTGCATCTAACTTTTTTAGTTTTAATAATATTTGATTAGAAGTATTCTTTTATTAATATTTTTAATAACTCTAGGATTTTTATGAACAAAAGTATCAGCTTTTTTACTTTCTATTATATTACATGTGAGTAAGATTATTACATGATCTTTTAATTATTTCGTTTTTATTGTTTGTTTATTAGATATCATTCAACATAGTTTCATCTTTTAAAACAGTCCTATTTTGTCATAATTGAATATATTTTTTAGACTATAATCTTTTAATATTTGCTAAAGATTTTCTTTCATTGTTTGAGATCTTTAAACGATATACTTGCGACTTTCTCTGTATATATGATACTATTTAAGATTGTGTTATTTTTTAAAGTTTTTCACACAACCACTAAACCCTTTAAACTTATTCTTCTTTAATGAAAAAGCAAAACTTAAGGCTTTAGTTGAAAAAATATCGTCAGTAATAATAAGATTAACTTTAAATACGTTAGCTATCCAAATTGCTAATACTTCTTCAATGAAAAAAAATAGAGTTTTTTTTATTATATTTCAAATTAACTTATTATAAATTGTATTTACAGAAAGTTAATAATCTTTTTCCTTTAAAATATCACTTACCATGTTTTTATTAATTAGCCAAGTCTTTTTGTTATAAAAAAGATGATAACATTTTTTCAAACAAAATTTTTTTTTTTATGTAGCTGTAAAAGATTTTTTTTTTTAAAGGTTTATCTTATTTATTAATAGGTTTATTAAGTTGTTTACTTTTGGCATTATGCAAAGAAAAAATGCGTAAAAAATAAAATATATAAAAAAATCATGAAACATAAGATATAACATGTAATACAAATATCTATTCATTGTTAATTTAATTTTATTTAAAAATCAGATATGAATTACAAAATTTTATATATATGGGTTGATTGCTAAGAAAATCAGGTTCTGGGAATTTTTTAACAAAATTGAGATTTTTATTGCATTTTAGTTTTTGATGTTATTAGATTAAAATGTATTAAGCTCTTAATTTAAGTGAAAAATTTCTCGGAACCTGATTTTCCTAGAAACCCTCTCATATAAATCTAGTAAATTCATTTTAAGCAAAACTTCATTGTATCAAAAACAAATTTGTTATAGAATAATTTGTTATAAAAAGGATCATTTTATATATAAATTTTTTTGACTTTAATTTGTTAAACATTGTATAAATTTTTAATAATCAAATTCAATATAGTAAGATTTTTTATATTTAAAAATCTGTCTGACACTGATAATCTGTTGTATTGTAAAATTTGTAATATCCAAGTTTACTGTAGAAAGAATTAACTATATTTGATTATAAATTTTAATATTAAATTTAATTTTAACCTCTAAATAAATTAATATATATTGAAAGAGAACAGAAATATTATATAATTAAAATTAAATAATTTGATAAATTTTATAAGAAATTAAGCTATATTTTTAAATAATATATGAATTTATTTATTGTTTAATAAAATATTTATTTATTGTTTAATATAAAATAATATAAAGTATAAATTTAAAATTTAAAAATTTTCTGCTTTTCAATTTTTTATATAGAATAAGATTTACTAAAGAATTAGTTATTAAGTTTTTATTAATTAATAAACGTATTATAATTATAAAATGACATCTTATTTAATATATAATTTCTGAATCACTAGACCTATTTTTGCATTAATAATAGCTATTTTCTTAAATATTAAACTTTAATAAAATATAATTTAAAAAAAAGATTTTTTAAATTTAACATTATAAATTGTAACATTTTAAATTAATTAATAATAAAATATTTATTTATTTAATAAATGATTTAAATATTATTAAAAAAACTTGATTCAGTTATAAATATCAAATTCACTTAATATCTTATTCTTGATTGTATAATTTTCTTAATAAATATACATTTTACTTATATTATATAGATATAGGATAAAGTTTTAATTTATTCTATTTTAAATCTCATTCCTTAAACTAAAACTTTAAATAATAATACTAATGAATAAAATTTAACAATATTTAGCTTATTAACTTCATTTTAAAATGATTTAATAATTATATTTTTATTTTTATAATAAATATTGATTAAAATATACTTAAAAGTAAAATATAAATTAAGTGAAATATAGGATCTGGGATTTTAAATATTGTATCAGATTTTAATAAAATATGATTTCATAGAATAAGGTATAGATTATAACAATTAATATATATATTTATAAATTATTCATATCTCTTTAATAGCTTTTATTCAAATTTAAATGGTTAATTAGTAAACTTTTATATTAATTTAAGATCAAAATTTTTGAAATTTTTTTTTAAATAAAATATTTTCTTTTTATATTAGTAAAATCTTGTAAAATATCTATTATTTATAATTATTAAAAATAAAGTAATAATAAATTTATGATGGAACGTAACACATATTAATATATCTTGCTTATTGTCTTTCTAATGAAACTATTTTACATGTGATTTGGTGCAGTCGTTATAAAATTATTAGCATGTAAGGGCCGTTCCCATGCAGATTATGAATGAGATGGTGCCCAAACTTTACGATCAATTAAATAAAGATGGTGATCAGTGCTTAAGCAATCTCTTTTTATTTTTCAATCGATTTTATCATGACTAAAAAAAAGGCTTTAGCTCTAGTTAGTACCCTCCCACAATTTAACTAATAATTAGGAAATGCTTTTTTCCTTATCTTTACCAATTTGTGGTCGTGTAATTAATTTTTGTTCTAAGTCTATTAACGCCTCCAAGAATCGATCAGTAAAATTGACTAAAGACCCTTGAACCTTGACTTACTCCAAATGTTTACTCTAATACTCGTATTCCTGCTCCATTTGCTAGTTTCCATAATGCAATAGCAGTTTATTTCCATACCACAATAGCGCGAAAAGATTTTGAAAAGAGTTTTGACCATCTCCTTCTACTAACAATCGGAAACATCTGTCCAATTTAGGCTTGGCCGATGTTGTATTCTTGCATTTGATGGAGGGAAATAATTAAATAGCATTTGAACATTCTGACATTTTTTATTTGCTATAATAATTTGTATTATAAGGAATAATTTAATAATTCGCTGGCGATAGTCTTGCTGAAAAACCATGATGTAAAATGGAAAGAAGGAAGTACCCGCTTGTGAAGCTTTTGGTTGCTTAATCAATGGTAAATTTAACCAATCGAATCATGTATCAATTTTGTGATACGAGTTTGTTTAACATTTGATACATTCATTTATGTGTGTTTATGCTTGTTCACGTGATAATTTTTTCCGCTTATTTAAAAATTCTAAATTCGGGTTCATCCTTAATAATTAATTTTTTTTTTTCTCATTTTTTTCAATTTAATGAAATGAGTTATCATTTATTTAATTGAATTTTGAATTTGAATTTTGAATTTGAACACTGACTTTTGAATTAAACATTTTCGAACTTATGAAGGAAAATAACTTAAATTTTGTCTTCATTTTTCTACCATTTATTTTCAAAGTATAAAATGGTTTCATTATAGAAACTCGACCGGCGTAACATGGTCTCTCAAACATATGCTCTGAACGATTATCGAAAAGTTTAAAAGATAATTAATCCCGCTCTTTTCGACAAATTTGATATCTTGTCGACAATTTGGTCTGCATTTTTGAAATTTTAGATGAGTACAAAACAAAAAAATTTGTGTTTTTCATCGAAAGTTTTTTTTTTTACTAGAATAATGATCCAATGAAGAAATCAAAGTTTTGGTAAATCATTCTTTTCATTATATAAATGTAACTTCTATTTTCTAATGCTAAAACCTTTCTTCTTAATCGAATACGCCACTTTACGTCAACATTATATTTGGAAATCTGTCACACCATCACAATGGGTGCTTAAATAAGAAGTTGTTTTAAAAAAAAATAAAATAAAAAATAAAAACAAAAAAAAGAATAACTTACCAATAAAATTTAAAGACAGTCCACCATGGGTAGAAAAAGAAATACAACTACTAGTAATTTTAATAGAAAAGGCGGTGAAGGTGGTGTTGCAAGAGGTGGCCGTCATGGAGACAATAAGATTCAAGAGATAAAAAGGTTACAGCAGGAAACAGCGACAGCCAATTTCAGTTCTTCAGAATTGTCATATAAAGGAAGTGATAAATTGGTTTTCATTACAAATGGAGATAATATTAAAACCATATGGAAAAAGATATTGAAAAAAGAAGCTCCATTAATACCAAATGATATTAAAATATTAATTGGTTCAGCATTAGTAGTTACAGATAAAAAATCTGGACATGAAGTTGAAGAATTGGTTACTGAGTTAGGAAATCCAGAAAAAGGCCTTAAAAAATTAAGAGAAATAATTAACTTTCCATCAATGTCATGTGATGCGGGACTTCAAGAAAATGTGTTATCTTTTCAACATGTCATATTACCTTTGATGGGTTTACTGACAAGAACTGCTATTACTGAATGTATTTTGGAGAAATATGTTCATGCTATTTTCTCGGTTGTCTATACTAAAATTGCAAGTATACTATACTGTGTGTTTTTTTTTAAAAAAAAAAAAAATTAAATTAAAAAAAAATTAAATCTTTTATCAGGATTCTTTCCTTAGTAATGTGATAAATATGTTGAATGAGTTGGTTCAACGTGATTCTTTAATGGATAATTCTATTACTTTGGATAAATTATTAGCACGTGAAAGATATACATTTATTCCATCTTCGTTAGTAATTTTTTTTTTTTCTAAAAAAAAAACTATTGAGGTTTACTTTTGCACATCGATTAATTTCTTTTTCTGTTAATTAGATTGGGAATATTTTTCTTGGTAATTGTTCGTTTATTGACAGAATTATTGTGTCGTATTAAAGAAGCCACTCTGAACGAAACGATGCATAAAGTCTCTAAGGCTTTACAAGAATCGTTAGTATATTATCGACAATTGCTTCAACAAGGATTTTATTCCAATACAGCAGACCCGTTAATTCAAAATGTAGAAACAAGAAAATATTTTTTCCAGATCTTAGATAAAGAGGTTAAAAAAATTAATCTTATTTTGAATAATGAACGAATTACCTTATCATTTCAAAATAGTTCAAAAAATTCAAGAGACTCGGAATTGATTAATTCTCGTTACAAAGAATTGGCTAAAAAAGCTGATATGAATAGATCTTATGATCCACCTGGCGAATTATCAAAGAAAGGGAGAAGACATGATAATGATTTCAAAGATATTTCTGAAATGTCGATCATTCCCACAGAAGACGAAATTTTATGTGATAGACGTCCATTCTTACCTTCCGTGCTTCCAGATACTCTTCATTTCTTACCCGACGGCGCAGAAAGATTGCTTGATACTCAATTTCGTCTTTTGAGGGAAGATATGTTAAATCCAATCCGCGAAGGAATCAAAAACTTCTTATATGCATTATCAGATAATAATACTGGCGTAAATAGGGGCAATGATGATAAATCTGCCAAAGAATTAATGAAAATACAAAAGGACGGTGGCAAATTTAAATATGAGAACGGAGACATACAAATTTACGTTCGTATTCAATTTGTTGAGATTGTTTGTGATAGAAGAAATGGTTTGGTTTGCACTTTAAGATTCGATCCAAAATATAGGAAGGCAAAAAATGAAAAAGAAAGAAAAGAATTTTGGGAGAAAAGCAAAAGATTAATGAACGGAAGTTTAGTTTGTTTATTATTACCTAAATCAAATAAAGGATATTCTCTTTATTTTGGTGTAGTAATTTCGAGAAACGACAAATCCTTAGCTAAAAATGCTGATTATGCTGAGATCGGTATTAATTTTATGGATCCCTCAATTTATACCGTTGCATTAGCCGAAATTTCCAAATCTGATAAAATTTCGTTAGAAAATAGGTTTATGGTAGAATCAACTGGTGTTTATTTAGAATCATATTATCATTTCCTTAAAATTATTCAAACCACGAATCCTTTTACTTTTCCCTTTGAAAAATATTTTGCTCCGAATTTACAAGATCAAAAAAGAAAAAATATGCAAGGATTTGTTTATTATGATGATGCTGATAAAGTTGATCCACCTATGTATGCTAGAGCTCCTGGATTTCGATTTGATTTATCTGCCATATGTAATAATAGGAATGTAAGGTTGAATGTTGCTGATACAGGTTCTTATGATAATGCAGCGAGAAATATCAACAAGTATGGCAAATTAGATCAAACTCAAGGTAAATTATATAACCAAGGAAAAAATTAAAGAGAGATGTATTGTAGAAATCTTTTATATTAATTTTTATTTATTAATATATTATTTTAGCGAAAGCTTTGATTTCTGCTTTAACTCGTGAAGTAGCATTAATCGAAGGACCGCCGGGCACAGGAAAAACTGTAGTTGGTATTGAAATCATGAAAGTATTATTGGCACAGCAAAATTCAAATACAAGACTTGGCCCTATTCTTACCGTTTGTTTTACTAATCATGCTCTTGATCAATTCTTGGAGGTAATATATAATTTGTTAATTTTAAATTTATCAAATATTATTATGTTATTTATGATTAAACTTTTTTTCTTCTTTTTTGTTTTTAGCACTTACTTGATGATAATATAACAACGAATTTAGTTCGAATAGGTTCAAGAACAAAATCAGAAAAGATTAAACATTTTAATCTGGAAGAAGTTTGTAAAAAGCGAAAAGGAAAAGGATCGTATTTAATAGCAAGACTTCATGAATCATTAGCTAAGATTGAAAAAGATATCAAGGAAATACAAGAGAAAATATTTAAAAAGTGGTTGAGTTGGGATGACGTTTATGAATATTTGATGCTTGAAAAGCAAGATATTTATGATCAATTTATGTCTCCTTACTTTCCAGATTGGGTTTTGAATGTTGAAGGTGAACCTGTATTCGATCAATGGGTACAAGGTGAAGATCTTAGAATCATTAGTAAAAGCAAGGAAAGATTATTAAATCCAAGGAAAGGGGGTAATAAAAGGAAGCAAGAAGAGCAATATGATTATGAAACTTTAGAATGGATTCACTCTTACAATATACCAAACGGAAACCGTCCTTTAAACGTACTATTAAATACACATTCTGTTTGGCACATGTCCAAAACAGAAAGACATACACTTCATGATCATTGGAAAACAAAAATTCTTGATGAACTCACAGAAAATTTATCAACTTTACGAAAAGCTCACGATGAAAAACGTAAAGAGATGAATGAGATTTATGAAGAAGGGCGAAGAGAAGTTTTATTAGATTGTGATGTTATCGGAATGACAACAAATGGTGCGGCTAAATCTGGAAATTTACTTCGATCTATTGGACCGAAAATTGTTATATGCGAAGAAGCTGGAGAAGTGCTTGAAGCTCATATCCTTAGTACATTAACATCTTCAACACAACATTTAATTTTAATTGGTAAACGTTTAATTTTTTAGTAATTTAGAAAATTATTATTTTATGTTTCTAAAATTTTTTTAAACTTTAGGTGATCATAATCAATTAAGACCGCATATTGCTACTTATACACTTAGTATTGATTCATCTCTCGGAAATAATTATCAATTAGATAAATCATTATTTGAACGGTTGGTCTTGGGTGATAAAGCAATGAAAATTGAAAAATCTCGACTATTAACTCAAAGACGTATGAGAGGAGAAATTTCTGATCTAATTAGACACACTTTGTATCCTGATTTAATTGATGGCGAAAACACCATCAGACATCCGGACGTACGTGGGGCGCAGCATAATGTATATTTTATTGAGCATCGAAATTCCGAAGATAGTTCTGGTGGCGAGTTTGCAATGCAATCTCATGTGAATACATATGAAATTAAGATGGTAGTTGAAATGGTTAAGTATTTCGTTAGTAATGGATATACAAAACCCGATGATATCGCAGTACTTACTCCATATTTAGGACAAATGATTAAAATTAGAGATGCTTTAAAGAAATCATTTGCTGTGATTATTGATGAAAGAGACGCTCAAGAAATTGCTGAATTTGAAGAGCAAGTTGACGAAGCTGAAAATGAAACAAGTGTTGCTACGAAAAAATCGTTAAATCAACAAGTTAATTTGAGAACCGTTGACAACTTCCAAGGAGAAGAAGCAAAGATCGTAATTATTTCTTTGGTTCGTAATGTTTCCACATCCGGTAATAATCATGGCTCTATTGGATTTCTCAAGAGTTCAAATCGAACCAATGTTTTATTGTCACGTGCTCGCGAAGGAATGTATCTTATTGGAAACTCAGAGTTAATGGCATCGAAATCCAAGGACATGTGGGCTCCTATAATTCGTATTTTACGTTCTCGTAATCAAGTTGGTTTTGGTATGCCGATACAATGTGCTCGACATCCTCATAACAAGCATATTATTGTTGAACCCGAACAATTCAAGTTAGTTAGCACAAACGGTGGATGCTTTGAACCATGCGGCGTATCATTGGCTTGTGGACACGCATGTAAGATGTTTATTTTTATTTTAGTAATTAAATTAAAATATTAACAAATCATCATCTTTTCTAGGTACTTATAGGTGTCATGCAGATGATCCTAAACATCTTAACGTAACATGTCAGAAACCTTGTTCAAGATTGCATCCAAGATGTAATCACCCTTGTGATAAGCTTTGTAAGGAGGATTGTGGAAAATGCAATTTCCTCGTCGGGGACATTACGTTACCTTGTGGACATGTTTGCCCAAGTGCTAATTGCCAGCAAAATCTTAATAAAAGTGCTCTCCGGTGTGTTGCACGCGTTGACAAAAAATACCCTCATTGCGACCATACTATAACCATGATGGTGAGTAAATTAATTTTAAATACCGGGGATAATTTTTTTTTATGTGTTATTTATTAGTTCCCAATTTATTAGTGCTATGAATCAATCAAAGATCTCGTGTGTGATAATATGTATGGAGATATTATGTTACGTTGTGGACACGTCTTTCCTGATGGTACTTGTCTACAAAATCAACACAAACATTTACTCCAGTGTAAGACACGCGTAGACAAACGTTATCCTAAATGTCATCACACCATAAACGTTATGGTGAGTAGATTTCTTGAAACGCGTTATTTCGTTTTTTGTTTAATCTATTATTTATTTATATCTTCTCAATTTATTAGTGTTATGAATCGATTAAGAAGCTCAAGTGTAATAATATTTATGGAGATATTATATTACGTTGTGGACACGTTTGGCCTAATGCTACTTGTCAGCAAAATCAAAACCAAAAAAATCTCCAGTGTATGATACGCGTTGACAAACAGTATCGTTATTGTCAACACACAGTGAACGTCATGGTGAGTAAATTTCTAAATAAAAGTTGGTTTTTTTTTTTAATTCATTATTTATTTTCTCAATTTATTAGTGTTGTGAGACGGTTGATAATCTCAAGTGCGACAATATATGTGGAAGTGCCTTGTCGTGTGGCCATAGATGTACAGATAAATGTATTAATTGTCAACAGCGTGCAGGATCAAGATTAACGAATGATAATCCTCATGCGAAATGCAACGATTTATGCAATAAAATATTATTTTGTGGGCATATTTGTAAACGAGGATGTCATGAAGGAGAATCTTGTTTACCATGTAAGAAGGAGTGTATGATATCTTGTGAACATAAAACGTGTGATAAAATTTGTTTAGAACCATGCGTTATATGCGCAAAACCATGTGCATGGGAATGTACACATCAAGGAAAATGTGAACTTAGTTGTGGAGTTCCTTGTTATAGATTACCATGCAATAAACGCTGCGAAAAGAAATTGGAATGTGGGCATTTATGCCCAGGCGTATGTGGGGAATTGTGTCCTCCTAAAATATATTGTATTACTTGTGCTTCTGAGGATATTAGAAGTCAGCAAGGTACAGAAAATTTAAAAGGTCAATTATTTTTATTTTTTATTTTTAAAAAAAATTTTTTTTTTGTATAGAACCACCACCAGATTTTAGGAAAGGCATGAAGTTTAATGATATATATTGGGATGTAGAAAGAATGATCATTCTTTCTTGTGGTCATTTTTACACAATGGAATGTATGGATTACTACATGGAAATCGGAGAATATTATAACGGATCTACAAAAGGAGGATGGACGTCAATTAAAACACTTTCAACAACGCCAGTAAGTGAAAGAACATGTCCGGCATGTCGAATTCCAATTAAAAACATCAAAAGATATGGAAGAAGAATTAAGAAATGTACATTGGACGTACAAAATAGGAAGTTTATCCAAGAATATGATCGTAGGTTAAAGAATATTGCTAATCAGATAATATCATATAATAAAAATGCAGAGAGAATCAATTTGAAAAACCAATTGAGATTAGTTTCTAGTACCGATCCAAGACCTAAAGAAGAGATATTTAAAGAGGTTAATGCTTTAGATGATGTCTTACCTGAACTTACTCCATATCAGTATTTTAATAATGTTGAAAAATATCATGGATTTGAACCTAGCAATGCGACAGTTTGGATTCCTCACGTTAATAAATTGATGAATATTTATCAAGATTTGAGTTTAATTATTCTTGCCGCCAAAAATCCTCCTCACAAAAAGGCATTTGAAGCTTCTATTTCAAGTTTGTAAGTATTACTGCAATAATGAATTTCTTTTATAGAATAGAATATTAATTTTTTATTTATTTTGTATTTAGATCCCAAGTGAATCAAGAAAGTGATTTAACAGCACTTTTGGGATTTTCGGTTCCAAAGATGGAAAAGAGAATATATTTAGATGCATTTTTCGAAATTATAAATATTCAGAATATTTTATTTCATGAAATTTTATTTATAATTGAAGAGGTTCCAAGGAAATCTATCTTTAGTTATTTATTCCAAAGAGTTGTAGAAGTTAAATATACCTGGCAGAAATTTGCGGAAAGGTTACAACGAACAATTCAAAGTCATTTGAATACCATTATAGAAGCAGCTGAGCCTTTACGTTATGATAGACATTTATTATTGTCTAGAGTTGAAATACTAGAATCTGAAATTAAGACGCTTATATTTCAATTAAAGTATCCTCAAGATGGAGTAAAGGATACTGATAAATTGAGAATCAAACAAGGATTTGGGGGGATTCAACGATCCCTTTTGAATATTAAAACAAGTGATGAATATACTCATGTTGTTGATAAGGAATTTTCGAGTGATTTGGAAAAGAGATTGTCTTATTTGTTAAAAAATTGCTATGAAGCTAGTCTTGAAACTAGATTAAACCATTCAATTTTAGAAAACCTAGAATTTCGTAGGATTAAGTTTGACAATTCTGGTATGTATAATGATTACATTTATTTCAATTCTATATATATTAAATTAAAAAAAAAAAAAATAATAATCTTTGTATTAATCATTAGATAATTTGTATGAATGTGCAAATGGACATCCGGTAAATTTTTTTTTTCATTTATTTGGAAACAAAAGTACATTTTTATCTTTTTAACTAAAATTTAATTTATCCTCAGTACACAATCGTTACAGACGTGAATAAATGTCCAGAATGTAACGTTAAGCCGATAGCAGAATAATTTCTAATCCATGGGATAAAAAGATATATACGTAGTTTGAAATTTTTTTTTATAAATAAAAAAATATAAATATTTTTCATTTATTTTGATGAAACCCAGTTTTGATCAGTTTTTTACTAAGAAATTCATTTAACATGTATAGTCTTATTTGTTTTTAAAAAATTTTTCTGTCACAAACTTTATAATGTAATATTATTTATATTTCATTACACCAATTTTATGTAACATTAGAATTTCTTATTTCTAAAAGTTTATCTCAAAAGAATTAATAGTAAAATTATTTTTATTTTATTAAAACTTATATTAAATTACAGAAAAATATATAATTAAATAAAAGTAATTTTTAAAGAGTTGATAATTTTTAATTCAAAATGGAAGCCTTTCATAATCAACTAAAAAAAAAATAATAGAAATTTATTATATATTATTAAAATACTAAAAACTTATTATATTACAATTTTGTAAAATTATTTAAAATTAATAAAATTACTTTAATAAGTTCTTTTAATATATTAACATTTAAAATCTAAAATTTAATTATTTTAAAAAAATATGAAATTCTTATTTATTATTATTTTAAGCTTATATGATTTTATAATAAAATTTTAATTTAAAAAAAATTTTATAAAGATAATTTTATTTATAATATTTTATAATATTAATAAATTTTTATAAAATATTTATTTAAAAATAAAGATTTATTTTAATATCAATCTAATTCAAAATAATTTTTATTATATTATTATATTTGATTTATGACTTCAAATAAAATTCTAAAGTAATAACTAATATTCAAAAAATTACTAAAAATATATTACAAAATTTAAGATTAAAAATAAAAAATATAATTTACTAAATGAGTAATTAATAAATTAATATACTTAATAAACTGATAGAATTTTTTAATTTTACAGTTTTTTTTTTTTAATATTATAAACTTATTTAATAAATTAATATTATATTAATTCTAATTTAGTTAAAATTAAACTAATTCTTAATTTAATATAAATTATTATATTAAAGTAAGTTTATAAGATTAAAGAAATTGTAAAATTTACTTTTATAATATTAATTTATATATTATTATTATAATTATAGATAAAATCATGATTTTTATATTTGATTTAAATTAATCCTAATTTTGATAAAATTATTAATTATAAAGTTATATATCTTAAATTATATATTTATACTACCTGAAAATAAGTTTTTAAAAAAGAAGTTTATTATTATTTTTTTAATACAATATTAGTAACTAGATGATTAACCATTATTAGCAATACATACTTTTATTCTTTAAAGCATACTATCAATTAATTTTAAGTAAGTATCTTGTAAAAATTTTTCCTATTCTTTTTTAAGTTGTATTTCTAAATTCTTAAAATTTTTAGAGAAATTTAAATAGTTATATAATAAACATTCAAAATGATTTTAAAGATGTTCAATGAAATTTAAATCTGAAAATTAAGTAGGCCAATTAATTAACATTTTAATATTTTTTTTTAGCAATTCATGATTTAAATCATTGGCTATTGAATAAATGCATTATTATGTTATATTTGTATAATCAGGTATAAAATTTTGAATTAATAAATAATAACAGTTATTTATCTAAATTTTATATAATAATAAATGAATATGTAAATAATAAGCAAAATTTTCAATTAATAATAAAATCAATTAATTTTATTATATACAATTTTATATAAATTGCAAAAAACTAATTATGTAAACTTATTTTCAGGTAATATATGTATTTTTAATGAATTAATAATTAATTATAATTAATTATTATAATTACAAGATACATCTTTATATAATTATATATAATTATTATTAAATGTTTAATCTTAATTAAAATACTTTATTAAAAAAAATTTATAATAGAAATAAATAAAACAGAAAATAAAAAAAATATATTTAAATTACTTTAAATTTGAATTGCTATTTTAATAAATTTATTAGTAATGTTAACGTGTAATTCTTGTGAATTGCGACAGTTAAACGGGATATTCAAATGGTGATTCTTTTAAGTTTACGTAGTGACTCAATTTAGTTTATCTCAAGATTTATAATTTACACGATAGTGTATTTTCGACAAGACTAAAAGTAAGATAGCTTAATTAATTTAGAGGTATAATAATATGTTTATTGACAATAATAAAATAAAGATAAGAGATAATAATAATAAAATAAGAAAATAAGAAAGAATATGAAAATCAAAAGAGTTAAAGTACTAGGTGAGATGTTAGGCCAGTTACCTCTACAAAAACTACTAGATGCGTATCCAAAAGCAATATCAAAAGAAAACTAAAAGTGAGTTAAAAGCAAACCACTGTTTACATGATTCTATTGCTCTCTATTTATATTAAATTAATACATAGATGGATATAACAAATAAATCAAATATA
>CAJVPP010001686.1:0-18470 GCA_910592005.1 Funneliformis mosseae | reverse complement strand
TTTTATTTATTTTATATATCTTATTTATTATATTTATATCTTCGATAACTTTATACATTTCATTTTATATAAATAGAAGACAATTTCCTTTAGCTTAGCAGTGTGTCTGATTTATAGTTTTATATAATAGTTTAGTTTAATCCCTCTAACACAATTGTATAGTATAGAGCGCCGACTGAGGCAGTACTTCATTGTTATAGTTATTAAATAAACTGTTAACTTACTGACACTCGTCTAAATCTAAATATTAAATTAAACCTTCTGCTTACCACTCATATACATTGCTACGCTTATCACTTATAAGCATCTTAAAGAACTGACTGTAACAATAGTAATGCTAATAAATCTAAGTCACTGATATTACATAATCTATAAAATCTAAGCCACTAATATCACGTAATACCTAAATGTATGTATAACTTAAGATTTTCTAATACCCCGCAGTTACTCTCACACCCCAAAAAATATTAAGTAATATATGTCACTGCCCTTACTCCTTTAAATATTTGTGATGCTATTAATTTTAGCAAAAAAACTTAAAGTTTTGTAGATCAGCAAATAATTGTTAATTATTAGTAACATACAGAAATTTTTTCATAAGATAGAATTGATAATTGATCAACTTTCATTTAATAATCCTATAAATGCAGAAGAATTTCTTTATATTAATGACTATTTATAAGATAATAGAAGATTAACTAATAAAAATTGTTTCTATTATTAAATCAAATAATGATAAACTAAAAAATAATCTAGATAAAGGCTTTTAAAAGTAATTTTAAAAATAAAAGCTCTAAATCATTTGGAAAATCTCGATTTATTTTTTGAATATTCATTAGATGAAATTTCTATTAATTTAATAAATTAAGTTTATTACAAAATTAAGGCATTGAGTTTTGAGATTACACATCAATAAACCTAAATAAACTAGTTTAGATCAATTTATTCAAGTTGTTTAATATATATGCTAATAATTTTGTTTTTAAATATATAATACTAAATATACTAATTTTGTAATAATATATTACTAATTTTATAATAAATGTAATTTACATATAATATATATAAATTTATAATGTATTGACAATTTGATGTACTGATACTTTTTTTCTAAAACAACTATATTAGTATATTAAGGTTTGACTGTATCTCTTTGATATGTTAAATATCTTTTAAGTATTTAATTTTGTTATTTAATAATAAAAATAAATAGAAAATAAAAGGACCAAATAAAATAAAAAAAAGAATTGGTAAAATGATTATATTACAGAATAAATAAAAAAAAAGGTATAAACTGTTTAATATTTTAAGAAATAATATATAATATATAATTGATGATGATAATAATATATGATAAATAATTAAAATAACAATAATATGGGTTGATTGTTAGGAAAATCAGGTTCTGAGAATTTTTTAATAAAATTGAGATTTTTATTGCATTTTAGTTTTTGATGTTATTAGATTAAAATGTATTAAGCTCTTAATTTAAGTAAAAATTTTCTCAGAACCTGATTTTCCTAGAAACTTTCTCATATATTATGTATAATTAAAAATGTTACCAATATTTAATAATAAAATAATTGAATAAATTGAATAGAAGTTCAAAATGCAATAATAAGAAAAATAGAATAAGATAGTATATGCAACTGCATATATAAAAGCATGTTTAATTATATATGTCTTTTAATAAAACTTCAGATAATAAAATTATATTTAATATTAACTTAAAAAATTTTTTTAATAATTTCCTTCCTTTTTATTATAAATGCTTATATATAGAACTAAGTTTATTTAGAAACAATTTTAAATGGTAAAAAATATCTAGAATAATATGATTGTAATTGAATAACTAATTTTTATTATTTTTTGTAAATACTAGTGATTACATATCAGTAAGATTGCTTATCTAAACTCATTTTAGATTTAACAAAATGTCTAAACTATAGTTTTACTAAATCTTTACTAATGTTTTGATATAGTTTCACATTTTTATAAGCTTTGATATAGTTTTACCTTTTCTAGAATTTTGTAGATTTTTTAATAAAGTTTAATATAATTTCACTAAATTTTATCTTTTTCTATTTAGATGACTTATAAACCTTTAGGTTTTGTCTAGTAACCTTATATATCAGTTATCTTTAAATAATTTTCAAAGTTTAAGATGATTCAGTTTGATAATAATATAGTATCTCTTTTAAAAAAACATGTATACGATATAATAAATAAGTTCAAAAGAATTTAATTTGATAATTTCACATTTATAGAAGATATATAATCATGCTATTATAGATAAAGTTTTATTTTTCTAAAAAAATTATTTAAGCTTTATTGAATGCAAAAAAGAAAAATAGGAAATTAAAAATTAATAATGACAAAAAAGTGAATCTAAAATATTAAAAATATATTAAAAGATTAATTAACGTAAAAAGAAAAAAATAACTTTAAAAGAATACTTAAAGTAAAATTAAAAGCTTGATCAGTTTTATATTTTCATAACTAGCTAATTTATATTTAATAAAAATTCAAGATAAAATAAATCAAGTTAATTATGCATATGATAAAAGGTTTTCTCAAAATGAACAAGTTTTTGTTTAATTAGAAGAGAATCTTAGATTAATAAGTATTAATTTATATATGCATTTATTAAATCTTTATTAATTAAAAAATTAAATGAATTTGTTATTATTATAAAGATCAACTAGAAGAAACATTTATAATTTTATATGAATCACATTCAGACATTATAAATAATATCAAAAATCCTGAAAAATTCCAGAAAATTTCACTTGATGATGATTATAATGTAAGTTTTTTTTACCAAATTATTATTGATTAGACATAGGTTCATTTACTAACAAAACTCTTATACCTTTCTGTATAAATATTTTCAATTACCTTACCATTTATTTATACCTTAATATATTTTTAAAATGATTTTGAAAAATTTGGTATTTATGGATGAACTTTTACTAATAAATAATATTATTTATTTTATTCATAGTAAACACATTTATTTATAGTAAAAATTTTTCAATTTTACTTAACAATTCCAATTAATATTCATCACAAAGAAAATAAAATCTGCACATTATAATCTAATTGTAATTATATTTATTATGTAAATTTTTATATCATGTTTCCTCATAAATTGAATAAATTTAAATTTTTTTAATTTTTTTTTTAAGATAACATATAACTAAAAAAATTTATAATCACACCATTTCGATAGTTTTATATATATGTGATTATAGCAAAAAACCTTGTTATAAGCATACCTCCATACAATCACACCATTTGATGGTCCCGAGTGGTGTGATTATAAGGGAGGACTGTAATTAGTTCTTTGTCACACATTTTTTGAACTGAAAAGAATCTACAAAAACATTGACTTTTTATGTATAAAATTAGCAATCACATTTACTTTCAAAAAGAAAACAAAAAGATATTTTTTGATTTCTAAATATAATAAGCTATCAATCAAATTTTCAGTAATTTATTGTAGGTGTAGATAAGTTTTAAAAGATTTGTATTTTGTGAAAATGATAATACTTTATAGTTATTAACAAAAATTTTAATTGTCATTGCTTAGTAATCCAATCAAATAAAATATTTTAATCTCTGTTTTGGTTAGATATTAAATTTTTTACAATGTTTCGCAAATATTAAATTCATTATTTTTATAATATGTAATAATCTTTAATTTTACTTGGACATACCAATGCCTTTATAATTTTTTTTAGTTATTCTCACTTTTAAAGCACTTCTATTAGATGTAAAGTAGGATAATTTACTTTGTAATTATAACATGTTCTTTACAATGACTTCTGATCTTAAGACATTTTTTATTTTTTAAAATTCAAAAATGGTAAATAATATTAATGTTTTATAGCAATACTTTCTTCATTTCTGACAGAGAGGCGTCTAACATGAGTTCTGTTGATAATAATAAACTGCAGCTTCAGTTTTATGATATCATACTTTTTGGGCTTCGTCAATAGATCAAACATAATTATTCCTTATGCTTAGTATCAAAAATACCCGTAAAGTTTATTTTATAAATAAATCAATATGTACCCGGGTATTTTCATCCGTTGTCATCAAATTTTTGATCAAACTACAGTTTCCAAACCCTACACAGCCATAGCGATATTGATGGAGAACAGTCTTTATACATAAATGTAAACTTCGATGGCTTCTTCTTATACGTGGCAAATGATAAAAAAAAAAAAGTTCAAATCCGTTGAAATGTTTTTGGGAAAAAGTTTTGGTTGGATAAATTGTATAACGTGATCGTGAAAGTTTCTAAATTTAGTTAACAACGGATCCAGACATTTTCAAAGATACTCTTTCTCCCACTTCCATACGCTTTTCACAAATTCAATCACAAGCTTCTCTTCAAATTATAAATTTATCTTACTTTTCAAATATTTATAAGAAATTTACGACATCTAGTTCTTTTGGTAAAAGAAAGGTGAAGAGGGAAACTTTCTATTATCGCGAAAACTTTGAAATTACATTTTTAAAAGGTTAATTTTAAAAAAAAAATAACGTGTCAAATCGTAATTTTCGTTTATCTTCTGCCTTCAAACGAATTAAATATGATTTAACGCTATAAATGTTTATAATTTGTCTTGAAATTTTAATAAACTCGCATATATGTATAATTTTACCTTACCTATTTTATTAAAATGCTTTTTTTCTCAGTCAACATGTCTGACCAAGGTGATCAAGGAATCGACCCCATTAACACAACTCAACCTGATATAACTGTATCTGATACTTTTGAAATTTCAAAGAGGCCGCGTCGAACAAGGAAGGCAACAAAGTTTTACACTCCTACTCAGTCTATTACTAGAAGGCGAAAAAAAAGGGTAAAGCCAAAGAAAACCACAAGAAACGAAGAGCCTACAACAACTGGTGATAAGAGAAAATCTTCTAACGTATCCGTCAAGCAACCAAAAAAAATGAAGGTTTCAGAGTTCACGGATTCTATGCGCGATCTGAACCTTAAAGTTGACGGTAATGAAATTGAACATCGACAGATGAAATTATCAACGGTCATGAAAGCCGATTTAATTACGGTACGTCCGGTGCATGGTAAGAAGCACGTTCAACAAGGACGTTGTTTCTCAGTAAGATACAAAAGTTTTGAAAGATGTACTGCATGTAAGTATAATATAGAAATCAAGAAATCATGTTAGTTATCTAATATCAATTATTTCATTTAAATTTAAATTGTATTCTTATAATCAATTAGGTTTAGCCAAACAAACTGATTTATGCAGATTCAACGGTATACGAGTGTTCGAGCTGGAAGAAGATAATATGTTAATATACGGCCCCGACTTTATTTCGATGACAGACCCCGACCCGTCCTCAACCTATGAGACTGAAGTAAACGATGACGAAGTTAAGAACGTTCGCATTCTTGGCAAGTAAACATCGAAAATCTATTATCATTTGCATAAATATCTTGCAAAAAAAGTATTCAACATGTAACTTTTTTTTCATATAGATTTGATCGCACCAACATTCATTAAATACCTTCAAAAAGAAATTCCACATTTTAAGGTGGCAAAATACCGCAAAGTACCACATCGCAAAATCTGTCAATTATGCGACGGTTGTCAAACAACAATATTTAGCGGATATTGGATGTGCTGTGTTTGTGGAAGGGAATATTGCCTTTCCTGTCATGAGGAATGGAGCGATGTCAATGAATTTTCTAATGAAATCGGAAAATGTTCTCATAAGAGGCCGCATTATAAAGAACAGCTGGTACCAATGTATCATTATCCAAAAGAAGAAATTCTTCGTCTCATTGATCAATGTAATCAGATGATTCTCGACGATGAGGATAGTATAGATTTAGATGACGGTGAATTGTCCGACGATGTATCTGTCGTTGAAAGCTCAAGAGCCGCTTCTCAACGCCGCCAGAAGACTTCGCGAAGATTCCGAACAGTCCATGCACAGGTTTCTGCCGCAGATAACAATATTTCCGCCCAAGAAAATGATGAGCAAAAAAAGACTGGATATGATAATAATATTTCCACGCGAATACATAATGAGCATAAAAAGACTGAATATGAAGCTAATGAAATGACCGAAGAAATTTTTAGAGACCTCTGGAGGAAAGGATACCCTTTCGTGATCAAAGGCGTAGATAGATTAAACGAGGATATTTGGAAACCAGAATACTTTATTGAGCATTACGGGGAAACTGTTTGTAGAGTAATTGATGTCAAAGAGAATGTCGAATATAAAATGAATGTCAACACATTCTTTAAAGGTTTTGAGGATTTTAACGAACGATTTATAAATGATCATGGAAAACATCCCTGCTTAAAATTAAAGGTATATTTAATGTATGATTTGAATTTGTTTTAAAACAAAATTTTTAGATTAGTGACTATATATTTACCTATTTGTGTTAAAAAGGACTGGCCACCAAAAGATGACTTCGCAGTGACGTTTCCAGAACACTATAAGGACTTCTCTAATAGTTTGCCATTTAAAGAATATACGACTCGTGGCGGTGTCTTGAATTTAGCTCACAGATTACCATTAGAGATCAATCGTCCTGATCTTGGTCCAAAGATGTACAATGCTTATGGTTCCGAAGAAGATATAGGTGGTAAAGGTACTACTAACCTTCACCTTGATATAACAGATGCAGTTAATTTGATGTCATATGCTCCTATAGTTGAAAAACGCCTAGAAAATGAGCGAGATAAACCAGCAGCAGCAGTATGGGATTTGTACCATTCAGCCGAACTTCCAAGATTAAGAAGATTCTTAAGAAAAATTGCTAATGAACGAGGATTGTATATTTGCCATCCTATACATGACCAATTTTTTTATTTGGACAAAGAATTGAGAGAACGATTGACCGCGGAAGAAGGAGTTACAGGATGGAGGTTAACAATAAATTTCCTTTTTTATGTATCTTTCTGAAAAATATTTTTTTGTGATTAACATCATTTATTATCAGAGTGTACCAAAACCCTGGCGATGCCGTTTTTATTCCCGCAGGATGTGCACATCAAGTTTGCAATTACACAAGCTGTGTCAAAGCCGCGGTTGACTTTGTTTCTCCAGAAGGTGTTGCACGAAGTTGTATTGTAAGCCAGCAATTTAGAAAGTTACGTAGTGGGCATAAGAGGAGGATGGATATCCTTCAGCTTCCAAATATTCTTTATCACGCCTGGAGCACTTCCTGGGACGAAAGCAACGACTAAGCTTCTCAAATAAATATCATTTTTATAAATTTTTTTTACGAGTTAACCCTTAAAGTTACATCAATCATCTTTAATTCCTTAGACGTAATGTCCAAGAAAATTTTTTTAAAAAAGTCCTTTGGGCGAATGTGTACATATAGAAAAAAAAATTTTTTTTTCCTGCTCATTTTTTTGAAGTTACTAATAACCGTAAACTTTCAATACGAAGGTATCATTTGGCCTTCGGAAATGAATGTGAGAAATTATCCTCTGATTATTAAATAAACATAGTATTAATGTGGAATCTCAAATATTACATATCATATGCGTTTTGCAATATTAAGCAACTCGTAAATAGATTCCTTCAGAAAGTTGTATCATTAAATTTTTTTTTTATTAGGAGTTAATAAATAATATCATGGCTTATGTTTTTTTTTTTATACTTGAATTTTTATTCAAATGCATCCCAAATTTCGAAGTATTTCTGTATTTTAAGATATCACGAACATAAAAAATACAGAATATCAAGATATGATAAGTTTTATGATGGATCATAAATTGGATTTAATGGGTTTTTAATTACAAAGTTTGTTTAATGAAATTTATTAAATGAAAAGAATAACATATATTGTCCGCTTTTAAATTTGAATTGATAAATCCTAGCCTAAATATTAATAACCCACCTTTTAACCGCAAGTGCTGAAACACTTATCATAATCAAGGTAAAAACTACGTAGAAAATGGAAGAATCAGTTATATGAAAATAATTCGAGAAAATTCCTCAATCTTTTTGATTATAATATAATCATACCTCCTAACACCATTCTAAATATAGCAGGAATATTAGAAGATCTTTTTTCTAATTCAACTTGAATTTTCAAAGTTGTCAACTAAAAAAGAAATTATAAAGATTCAATAAAACATGCGCAAGCGAGAAAATGTATAAATGAAGGATGTAAAAAAATGGAACGACCAATTTATAAAATTACGTACAAGTTGTTGATGTTGCTTTAACCTTTCACTTTTATCACGAATCCTTGTTCGAATTAAATTTAATCTATCCGCTATTCCTTGAGTAGTTTGATCTGCCACATTAATAGTTTCTTCCATTTCTTTTGTTGATCTGGATTTAGTCACCGAAATGCTTTCATCCAATTCCTAATTAAGAAATAATTTATCGATTTTTTTTTTAAAAAAAAAAAAATTGTTTCGAATATCATCCTTGTTTCAACCTCACCTTTGCAAGTCTGTCCAACTCTCGAAATTTACGTATGCTTGAAACAAGTTCCCTTGATTTGTGTACAATTGTATCCTATTGAATTATCGAATGATGAATACGTACTCTTTACTTTTTTTTTGGTTCAAATTTAAAATAAAAAATTAAACTTACGCGTAAAGTGATAATCTTGACTTCATATTGATTACAACGAGTTACTAATTCTTCAATTAAATCAACATTATCCATGGTATCAATTTCTTCATCATCACTATCAACTTCTTCATCTTCATCCGATTCAGAATCTGATGATTGCACCGTAATTATAGGTAATTGTTCTCTCGAATAATATTTCAACATCTCTAACATGATCAACGTACGTAAAATTGAAACAATATCAAATTCGTCAGAATTAAGAAAATAATAAGGAGTTTCCTTTGGTTTAATAAGAAAAAAAAATTACCGGAATATTTCTTTGTATCAGTGAAGAAACGTATAGAATTTAAAAACCTTCTTTTTTCATCCAAGGAATAAGTTCCGAGAATTAAAGTTTCTTGTTTCGCTTGAATCTCAAATATATTCAGATTTGCGTCTATATGATCATAACAATATATATATATATATATCGTTAAAATCATGGACAAAAAAAAAAAAAAAAAAAAATTATTATCTCAGAAACGAAAATACACCCTACTAACCAGATTCATTCCTTGTTAACAGATGTATATCGTCTTCAAACAATATTTCATCAACAGAACAAAGTTCTTTATATTCAACACCTTTAAACCTATCAAACACATCATCTTTAAATAATTTTAAATCTTTTTTATTTTTATTCACTACTCTTTCTCCATCAAAAATTTCTTTTTCTCCTTCAATATCATTAAAACCTTCATCATTGCTACCACATCCGAAACGTTCTATACACCAAGTTTGATCTTCTTTATCGTTATTATCATCAATGATATGATAGTATAGAATAAAGTTTTCGATTTTTAAAAGTAAAAAATCATTAATATCATTCTTTATCGTTAAATTTTCAAAAACAAAAATTAATGGTAAATCAATAAATTTTTGAACACTTTCCAAATTCATTTGTATAGAAAGTCTATCATCGAAAGCATTAGAAGATAAAGAAGGAGATTTTGGTATTATACTAGTCATTTGTTCATAAGGAAATGATTGTAAATTTGATTTATTATTTGATGACGATTGTAGATAAAATGCTAAAAATGAAGGTGATTTTATATTAAAAGATTTTTGTTTCTTCTTTTTTAATGAATTATTGAGTTTACGCCTTCTACGAAATATCATTGGGGTTGACGCATTAGTAACAACACTTTTGGTAGAAGGTTTAGCAGATGATGATAATGTTCTTGTTGATATTGTTTTTGAAGAGGGAAACTTAAATTTATTAACCACAGATACGGGTGGTGATAATAAAATACTGTCTTCACTAAAATATCCGTCATTATTATTATTACCGTTTTTTAGTTGTGTCGTTAAATTTCTAGTCCTTGATTTTCTTGATTGTAATTTTTTTAAACGTCCAAAAGAATTGATACTGCCATAATTTTTGCTACTTTGCGTTGATGATTTTGTTGAAAGATCCGGCATTGATGCGTTATTATTATTTAATAGAAAATATCGAGGTTTTGATGTTAAGGTTGAAGGGGTAGATGAAGAAGACTCCGCTGGCGAAAGATATATCGGTATGTTTTGATTTTGATTCATCATATCATTATGTAGTGTAATATCTGAATAAATTAAAAATAAATCACATCATAAGTCGCGTTTTTCTGTGCGAGGTTAAACGTACATAAAAATTTATTACAAGCAGTGACAAACATAGAAATTTACTTTTTAGCGTGAATTCAGGAGCAAACAAAGGTCAAAAAAGAAAGAGTCCAAGTCTTACCGTATTCATCTGCACTAGATCCACCACTATTAAGTTGTCTTGGTAATCTGGGTAGTCTGGCCGTTATTTTTCGTTCAGATCTCTTCTTTTTACCAGGGTATTTTGCAATATGACGAGCCTTTGAAGGTGGCTTTGATTGTGTACTAGTGGTATCAACATTATTATTATTAATCGTTATTATAGGTAATGACTTAGACATTTAAAGAGGTGTTTTGCTATAAAAGTAAATAAAAAAAATTAAAAAAATTAAAAAAAAATTATCGATCGGAATATATATACAGTATTTGACAAAATACGTAACGATCTGCAAATTACATTATTGGCAGACATTGGATGTATAAAAAAAATTCTGCACGTCAATGGAAACAGATCCTATTTGAAAGCACCTTTTTTGTTGTTTTGGTCAAAAAAAATCCATCTTCGTATTAAAAAATGATAACAGAGAAAGAAATAAATGATAAAATGACGATGAATTCTTCCGAGCTCCAATTCGTTATATGCCAAAGATTATAGAAAGGGTGGTTTTTGCGCAAAGCTTATTACAGTTAGAAAGGGAGGATAAATATTTTGAGTCAAAATAAATTATTATTATATAGATTTTTTTTTTTTAGTAATTCCTTACTATTATATTAATTATCAAATTAATAAATGGTTATTTCGAAATTCTAATAAAATCGCTTGACCCAAAACATATCTAGATAGAAAACTGGTAGATTGACCTTTTAAATGTTTAATCATAGTTCTAATTCAATTAACATAAATATTTAAATTTTTAAAATAAAAAAATAACCAAATTTAATTAAAACCTTAATATAAATTATATATAATATATATATCATCATATTCTGATATTGCTACAATCAACAAAATTAGCTTGATCACTTTCAGGTTACTTTAAATATACTTTTGATTTTTCATAAGAACTGGCCTTTTTTTCTAGATATCCATTTTTTTTTAAAAAAAAAAAAAAATCAAAAACCAAAGATTGAATGAATGAATGAATGAACTACTCTCATAAAACGGTTTTATTTGTTATAAAGAAAAATATATAACTGATTTCTTTTTTAGAACTAGTAAACCTTTATCATAAAAATGAGAACATAAATAAATAAATAAATAATAAATAAATACAAATACTTTATATTTAATTGTCTTGATTTGATTGTTTCTAGGATAATTATTTTGTAATGATAGTTATTATGCTTGTGATAAATCATCTACTTATAATATTACAAAAGTTATATTAAATTCTGAATTTTCAATAAAAATTTTTAATTATATGAAATTTGTTTAGTTAAATCATGCTTTTGAGCATTAGTATATGATGTTACTATTTCCTATTGTAATTGAGAATCTATAAATTTTTTTATAAAAAAGTCATTTTGAATTTTACTAAAAGTCTATATAAATTATTACAAATACAGATACTCATCATCATCATAATTTGATCATAATTCATTTTATCTAAAAAGTGGTGACAGAGAACCTCTTTTTTTAATAACCTACTAAATAGTATGTAAAAGCCCCTTTTTCTAATCTTCATTTTTAAATACTTAGAATCATACTTTCTTATTTTCTGAAAAATTCTTTTTGATATACTTGTTAATGATATGTAAAAATTAATTAACTAACAAAACATTCAATTAAAATTAACAAATTAAAATAGTAAATTAATAAATTAATTTAACAAATTAAATTAAAAATTTTGACTTACTTTATCAGTTCTTCACAGTAATTTATAAACTAAAAGTTCTTTGCATTTCATGAAAGCATTAGGATCATTTTTAGGATCACTCTCTTTTGGAAAATGATAGTTATTTTTACTTAATATCTTATTATATCCTCTATGTTATATCCCTTTAATATTTTTTAATACTTTGAATTATTTGCTATAAACAAGGTTTCTTTTAATTTTATTCGTATTTCTATAATTAGGTAAGAAAACATTATTTTCTAGACATTTTTGAGAATATTTTAAAAAAAAATCAAAAATTACTTCAAATAAACAGTTTGTTTCAAAATCTATGTATCTCTTTTTCTTTTTTTAGTTATCATTAAATTGTGTATTCTTTCATTTTTGATGACCATTCTTATAATGATCACTCAATACATCTCAGATTAATTTAATATTATTTGAAATTTATGTTTAAAATTTTTTTAAATACAAGAAATCAATTTCATTCAAGTTGTAAGACTATTTCTTTAAATTTCTTCATATAATCAATCAGAAATTTATTAAATTTTATATTATGCAACAAGAATTTTTATTTCATTTTATAAAATTATTATTGCATAAATGTAATAAATAATAAATTTAACAGTTTCATAATAAAATTGCATAAGCATAATAATAAAAAATCAAACTCTTATTTCTTTTAATTTTTTTTCAACAAATTATTTTTGTGTCTTTTCCTACAATTTACTATTTTTGTATTCTCTTCTACTGTCAGAAAAGAAATCTTTTTATATAAGAATAATCTCTTCAATATTATCATCTTGTTCATTAAAATTATCAACTTCATCATCTTTTTCAACAATAATGTTTAATGGATTTTCTTTTTAAATTAGAAATTTATTGTGAAGATTAGGCAGAGAAATTTAAAGAATATATTTCATCTGAAAAACATCTAAATCCAATTTGTACTTGTTCTTAAATCTTTATTATTCCTTTTTTTAATCTTTAAATATATTCTTAATAATGATTAAAAATTTCATATATTAAATATATTAATTGTAATTAAACTTCAAATATAATGTACCTTCATAAAAATTCAAATTTTGATCACTAAATGTAGGATTTTGTGAATATAAACGTACTGATATTAAATAAGAAGAATGTCTACCTCATAAAGGAGTTTGCTATATATTTTAAATATTATCAAAGAATAAAGATAAAGTGATACATATTTAATTAAATTATTCCATTTTTGAATTATTATAAGAAAATAAAAATGTTGCTAAATAAATATCAATAAAAGAAAGCAGAATTTTATTATTATATATCACTTGAATACCTCTATTGTATAATTATATGAGAATTTTGTAGTTAAATTTTAAACTAATAAATTAATTAAATTTTAGTTAATAAAAAATTCTAAGTTTAAAACAAAATGTGACATATATACATTACTCTTAGAAAAGTATCTGGTCAAGCTTTTTTTAAATTTCTCAAGATCAAACATATTACTAAATAAAATTTTTTTAAATAACCCTCTGATTTTGATAATGATGTATTATATAATGTATAGATCAGGTTTAATATACAAAAATATAAAACAATTTTAATTTCACCTTTTTAAAAATTAGGCCATTTAATATGAGAAAAAATTACTAATTAAATAACTTTGAATATAGATAAATTGTCAGTTTAAGATTAGCAGAAAGAACTTATAAGGCTATTATATGTAAAGCTCTAAATGGTTTAGTTCAGTTCAGATTAGATACTAATCCGTATCTGAACTGAAAATTTCAGTTCAGTTCAGTTCAGATTATTAATCTTAAAAATGCCAATCTGAATCTGAACTGAACCGCAAACTGGTAAAAATCTGAACTGGAATTTTCAGATTAATCTGAAATTACAGTTTGATTATATAAGAAATCTGTAATTTATATGCAAAACTCTAGGAAAATCGCAATTTTTTGCGATTCTCTAAGAATTTCACAATATTTTTTGCAAAATACTAAGAAAAATTGCAAAAATTGTGATTCTCCAAGGGTTTTGCAATTTTTTTGCAAAATTTGAAGAGAAATTGCAATTTTTTGTGACTTTTCAAAAGTTTCGCAATATTTTATGAAATTCTAAGAGAAATCGCAAAAAATTGCTATTCTCTAAGATTTTTGCAATTTTTTTGTGAAATTCGAAGAGAAATCACAAAAAATTGCGATTCTCTAATAGTTTTGCTAAATTTTATGATCTTTTAAGAATTTTACATATAATTAAACTGAACTTTTAGATTAATCTGAAGTTATCAGTTCAGTTCAGATTTTTTCAGTTCAGATTAAAATTATAATCTAAAAAAAATCTGAACTAAACTGAAAATTTTTGGATTGATTTTTATGCAATCTAAAATTGATCTAAACTGAACTGACTTAAAAAATCTTCAGATTAATCTGAACTGTTCAGAGCTTTAATTATACATATTTTAAAGTTTTTAAAAAATACAGTTACAGATGTATTATACAATATGTTAATTCTAAGAATATATCAAATGCTAAAAGATTTAGATAACCAAATTCTATGCATAAAGATGGTGATATTACACTTAGATAAATTATAAAAAAAATTAAACATCTTTTAATTTTGACGATTTCAATTATTTTAAAAATTTACATTTAAAATATTAAATAAATATTTTTTTTAGCTGACCGGATACTTTTCTGAGAGTAATGTATCTATATATATATAAATTAGAAGTTTAAATAATATCTTACAAAGTTTATTTTAAACATTAATTTTTAAAATAAGCTTCTAAAAAAATAACCTTTTGGTTAAATTAATTATTATTAAATTATAATAATTATTTTATATTGATTATAATAAATAAATTTTAATTGATTTTCTGCATTAGTTATAGAAAAAATAAAGTTTGATTGATTTTTATTGATTTTTTATTTTATTTCAAGCTAAAAATTACAAAAAATATGTTGAGTATTAAAATACGTTCTAGAACAAGAAATCAAGTAAAATGTTTTTGTAATAAATGCAATAGAATTTATTTGATTTGAGAATCAAAAATAAATATTTAATATGTTCAATAAATTAAAGTATTACTACAAATACAGCTATTGTATTATGAATGAAAATAATCTGATGAATATAGTCAACTCATTATAAAATGAAGATGATCTGATAAATATGATCAATTTGTTACAAAATAAAGATGATCTGATAAATATGTTTAATTCACTATAAATGAAGATGATCTGATAAATATGGTTAATTCGCTATAAAATAATGAGATTTAATAATTGAGAACATTACTGATAAAAAAGGAAATATAACAGCACTTTCTTTAAAAATTAAAAATTAAAATAGAAATAAGATTTTAGGAAATATAATAATGAATTAAATCAGAAAGACTCTAATAGTAATAAATACTACAAAGAAACTGACAATACTAATAATACTGATAATAATTATACAAATTCTGATAATGATAATAATAATAATAATAGTTACAATGATAACAATGATAAAACTAAAATTTTCAAAATTATTTTTCACTAAATTACTATTTTTCAAATAATTTTGACAAAATACAAAATATTGATGAATAATAGATTATTGTATTCATTTTAAGATTTAAATTAGGTTTCATTTACTAAATATCATAATTAATACATTAATTAAATTTATTAATCACATTTTAATAGAATTGGATAGCAAACAGTTCAAAAATTTTTCTACTTCTTTATATACTGTAAAAAAAAAATAGGATTAAAACATAAATTTATCAACTTTTTGTATATCCTTCATGTTATAAATTATATAATATGAAAAATGTTAAATAATATATAATTTAAGATTAGAAAATAATAAAAAAATGTGATTATATACAATTTTCAAATAATCATTATCATTTTTATCAAATATATGATACTTTTTTATCAAAATAAAAAGAACTAGAGGATGGTAAAATTGTTAATTTTTCATTATTAATTTATTCAATAACTAATATAAAATATCAATTTCTATATATATATTAGAGTTCAGATTTTGAAAAATCTCTTAGGTTATAGACTGATTAAAGTATTGAAGAAATAATCCCGTGTGATATATATGATGATAAATTTGAAAAAAATTTTCAAATAATAGAGAAATATATGATGAAGATGAAGAAATTTCAAATGAATAAAAATTTTTTAATAAAGAGCATATAGACAATTATTTAAGTATTATGATTAATATCAATTAGTTTCAACTATTTAAAAAAACAATTTATAGTTATAGTATTATATATGAAGTTATTTGTAATATTTTAAGAGAATTACATTTTAAACCTAAAAATATTTTAATTCTAGAATTAATGTCAGGTCCTAATAAAATAAGTTTATATCAGATAAATTATTACTTAGTACCAATCATTAATCAATTTTAAACTTTTTGGAAAGGTGTAATATTAGATCAAATATCTGAATATTCAACTAAAAAAATAATTAGATGTGCAATAATTGTTTATTGTTTTGATATACTGGTTACTAAAAAGTTATGTGAATATTATTTAGTAAATATATATTATTATAAATATTTAAAGGTAGTAGAAAATGGAAATTTTAATGACATAGATAATATGAATAAATGGTTTATTGTTAAAAATATGAATAAACATTAAGAAGCTATTTTAGAATAGAGAAAATTTAAAAACAATGAGGCTAGAAAAAAATATGTGAAAGAGATATATGTAAAATAGTCTAAGATACTTTATTTATCTTATTTTAACCTAATCTATTTTTACTTATAGACTAATGTATAATTTATTTATCAGAATTGCATATTTAATTATAAAATGACTTTGATTAGATTAGAGAAAAATAACATTAAAAGATCTAACAAAAATTCAAAAGCATATGAATAATATTCATTTATTATCAAAAATTTATTAGATCTTATATAAAATTGGCATAAAAGAAAAGTTTTTTAATTTAACGGTAATGAATAAAAAAATTTTTTTTGATATATGCTAAAGTTATTTTTAAGATTTCTTAAATCAGGAAGATTAAAAAATACTGATTCATTTTAGTTAAGCTTGTTCTATATTAGTTTGAAGAAAAGTAACATTAGAAAATTTAAATATTGCATATAACTATTTAATTAAACTTCTAAAAATTATCAAAGTTAATTATAGAAAAAATTTAATAATATTAAATCTGTATTTTTTATTATATTTAAATAAATATTATAAAGATTATAGATTTTTTTACATATTTTAGTATTTCTCATTTAAACAAATGAATGAAATTTTTGACTAGTAGTATTTACAATTTTATTTTAATATAAAAATAAGTTATTAATTATAATTTTGCAATATTATAAGAAGTTTACCTAATAGTAGACAAAAAATTGAACTGTAGATTATGTGATTCATGATAAAAAGTTTTCAAATTAAAAGAAAGTTTAATATATTGCCTTTAAATTGTCAAGGTATTTTTAAATACTAAATTTAAAAATTTATCAAATAGATGATAAAAAGAAATCTTAGAGTTACAAGTATTTTTAAATATATCTAATAAATTAGTTTCTAGTAAAGCAATAGGAGAGGAAAATTATTCTGAGAAATTTTACTGCCAATGAAAATAAATGTTATGCTATCAGATAATATTTTAGATTTACTGATTGAATATTATAACCATGTTTATAATAAATATAACTTTTGTCTACTAAAATTAGATTTTTTATCAAATAAAAATTATATCAATTACATTACTATTACTGAAAAAGCTACACAATATGGTAGATTATATATTAAAGTAAAATATTTAGATTTATATTATCTAAAAGATATATCAAAAGTTCTTGTATTTTAGTATATTTTATAAATTAGCATAATAATATTATAGATACATATTCTAGAAAAAAACTTATTCCCATCGATCACTTTTCGCAAAAAAGTCTAAGAAAATAAAAACGTTTACCACCCAAGTTCTATTATATTTTTTTGACTCCATTAGTTAGTCTTATAGTTCTACAATAGTTCAAACACACTTTTATAACTAAGGAAGAGTTTACTTTAAAAGATACTTTTACTCAATATAGTTAGAAAAAACCAAAACAAACAAGCATCGTTGAAAAATAAGCACTGTTTTAACCCAACAGAACACTAACAAACCCCCAAGACACCAGTTACTTCAACTTCTAGCTCTGGAGAACAACTTGACCTGTCCGCAGCTTCAGACGCTGTACTTATTGAAAATTTTTTCAAGCCCTTAACTTCTACTCCCCCCAATGTCTTGGATAAGAATGAATACCTTCCCATAGAAGATGACCCCAATATGGAAATAGATCAAAACAAAGATTTCACTGTCATTACTCGTTCAACCCCATTTGCCTGCGCAGCTACCATTTCCAAAAGCCCTAAGGAACTCCCTACTGCCACTATTTCGAAGATTGTTAATG
>CAJVPP010001685.1:0-18473 GCA_910592005.1 Funneliformis mosseae | reverse complement strand
CAAATATGTCTGATATATCTGATATTTAGATCTGCAATATACTGCGCCACATTCGTCAATCCAATCCTGTTACACTATTGACCATATTATATAGTTTAGAATATAGTGATTTTGTTTACTGATTAGGCGATTTAAAGACGTTGTCATGATTGAATTTATTTTTAACATTATTTTATTATTGATTGAGCTTTTGATTATCAGTTATCTGTGATTTTTTAGAAGAAGATGAGAATTTAGAGATAATAACAGATGTTTTGTAATTGCAAAATTACATAAGTTGATAATATTGATATAAATGTTGAGTTTATTAATCTTACAAAGTTGCATAGTTTTTACAACAGTTTTATGATTGATAATTTAAAACTTGACAGATAAAATAAAATTTGGCATTAAGATCAGTTCAGATCAATATTTTCCTATTGAAGAAATAAGTTTCATCATTTTTGGTAACTTCTATGAATTCTTTAGTTTTGAAATAAAAAATAATATATTGTAAATTTCTGTAATTAGCATATGACTTGAGAATGACCTAAGTGATCATTTTGATTGCATTGTCAATAGAGATTAAGTGATATTTATTAGTATCAAAAGGGAAGATTAGTTAGTTTTAAAGAAAACTCTGATTTTTTTCTAACATTTTCAACTGCCATACAGCTCAAATCGCTTAGTCTCAGCAAATTTTTTATACCAACTTTAAAATTTTATACAGAGCTTATTTAATTTAGAATTGTAAAATTCTTTCCATTTACTTAAAATATATGATCTGAATTATAAAAAAATAGGCACATTTTTCTGATTTACTTATTCAATTAAAAGTTATTAAATGTTAAATTTACGATATTTTAATATAAAGATAAAAATTTAGCCACAAAGATCATTGCCTTTTTTGGGTTAATTGATATAATTGACATATATAAATATTACGTTTTTTTCATATGTTCAGTGTTACATTTTATTAAATAAAAAAGTCATTATTATTCTTGCCCATTTTCTATAATTCATAATGTCACGTCTAATAATGCAATGGGCCTACTTAAAAAAAATAATTTAACCTCTCATGAATTTAAAGTAACAGAGATAGAAGAAAGTGCTGATGAATCAAGTGATGAAGGTTCAGTGCTTTGATGTACTGAGGAATTAGATAATAATATGAAGGAAACTTTACAACTTCTAATGCATAGTGCAAAAAACATCATTCCATCCAAACGTCCTTTATGCTATTTAGAAAATCCTTCCTGAACTCAAAGAAGGCATAAAGCTAAAGAAAAAAAATTGCTGCTAAACATAAAAATAAAATTACTGATTTTTTTAATTTTACATCAACTGAAGAAGCTGACTCAACTTTTGAAAATGAAAATTTACCTATAATAAGTGAATCTGACCAAGTCTCTGAAGATGAACTTAATCCATAAACTGACAATCAGGAGTCTAATGATGATAAGGATTTTAACAAGGAATATCTATTATCTGATAATGAATTGATTAAAGAAATTGAAAATAAAATTAGTGATAATAAACTTTCAGCTAGTTTAAAATGGAAGTTAACTGCAGTTTACAATATCTTCGGTTAACTAAATTTAATAAATCAAAAATGCAAGCAAGTTTATCTGTAGCACATCAATTGGATTATAATACTTATTTTACACAGTCTATTTGTGAATGGACTAATGTTTTAAAAGCCGGTGGTAATCTTCTAAAATCATTTCAAGGAAGACATCCTAAAATTAAAAGTCTTTTAGAAAATGAAGATATTCAAGCTGAAATTATTTTATATTTACGTGAAAATAAGTTTGAATTCTATATTACTAACTTTGTAAATTATGTTTCAGATGTTATTTTATCAAAACTTAAAATTGAACGTGCAAAAAAAATTGGGTAATTATTATTTTTTAAAATTAATTATTATGTAATAATATGTATTAATTACTTATTATTTTTTTTTTATATATAGAAATTCTACTGCAAAATGATGGCTTAACAAAATGGGATTTGTATTTAAACAATATCATAAAGGAGTATATTATGATGGTCACAAAAGATCAGATGTAGTAGAATATCGATAACAATTTCTTACACAAATAGTTGAGTAAGTAAAAATATTTTTATAATAATTCAATTTATAAATATATTAATAAATTATTTATATTTATTTAGATATGAAAAATTTATGTCACAATTTGAAAGCGAAAATTTAGAAATTCAAATAAATTCATTGTTAAAAGAAGATGAAAAAGAATATGTGTTTGTTACACATAATGAAACAATTTTTTATGCTAATGATGATCACAAATCTGGATGGCTCCAACCAATGAACAACCTTTGAGAAAAAAAGGATAAGGATTATCAATTTATATTAGTGATTTTCTTTGTGAAATAATTGGACGTTTACACTTATAAGATAATGAATTAAATAATAAATCAAATATTTCATATAAAGCTCATGAAATTATTTATTCAGGTAAAAATAGAGATGGTTATTGGAATATTGAACAATTAATTAAACAAGTAAATATAAATATATAATAATTGACAATTTTTTTTAAAAAAATTCTTTATTTTAATTAATATTAATTATTAAGGTTAAAGAAAAAGCAATACCTATTTTTGAAGCAACACATCCAAATGCTATTGCAATTTTTGCATTTGATAATTCTTTATCTCATAGTGCTTATGCAACTGATGCTTTAAATGCAAAAGCAATAAATGTTAATCCTGGAGGTAAACAACCCATTATGCATGATATTATATTTAATGGATAGGTTCAACATATGGTTTTTCTAGATGATTATAGTGATCCTTTTCTTCGTAAATTACCTAAGGGTATGAAAATTATTCTTCCAGAATGTGGTTTATGAAAACAAGGCATGGTGGATTATTGTCAAAAATCTGATTCAATGGAAACTGATTGTTGTATGAGACATATTTTAGAAAATTAACCCGATTTTAAAAATTAAAAATGTAGATTACAAGAAGTAATTGAAGCACATGGTTACAAAATAATTTTTTATCTCAAATTTTATTGTGAACTAAATTACATTAAAATGTATTAGGGTGCTGCTAAAAAATATGCACAGCAACATTGTAATTATACATGGGTGGGCCTTAAGCAAATTTTTCCTAAAGTACTTAATTCTATTTCTATTAAACAAATTCGTGTATATGCTAGAAAATCTTATTATTATATGGATACATATAGAAAAGGGTTAAATGCTAAACAAACTGAATATGCAGTTAAAAAGTATAAACGTCATCGTACAATTCTACAAAGCATTTTTAATGAAATATCAATTTAAAATAATATGTTATGTGAATATCATATGATTTGATCTAATAAAATAAAATTTGATCACTTTTAATCATGTGATTTTATATGTTTTATATAAATATAAAAATTTGATTACATTTTTTAAAATTTGTTGTGACTAAGTGGTTCGAGTTGTAATATATGGATAAACTAACTAAATCTTTGAAAATAAAATAACTATTAAGTTTATTTAAAGTAATTATATTTGTATCTTATTTATATATAAGAGTAGTTTGCTACTAAAGATTTTTTTTGTTGACATGATATAACAGAAAATCTTTTCAAAAAAGGAGAAAATTGATTTAATATTTATTCAGTAGTTGAGATTAGGATCTCATTAAGACAGATTGATAACTTAAAAATATACTTAGTTATTAGTTTGATTATAAAAGGTAAAAACGTGCTATTATATAAATAAGGAATTCTAATTATAATTGCATTATTAACCTCACTATGTAAGGTAAAACAAATTCAGACAATTTTTTTGTTAAATTCTCAAAGTGAATACAAACTAATGAAAGATGAGTAATATAATGCAAAATATTACATGCTTCATTTTGTTTATTTTTATTGGATTTTTCAGGATAAAATTTATCTGTAGCATAGTAAACGAAGAAAATTAAAACTTACATTTCATGGTTTAAGTAAATACTATTTTATTGTTTTGTTTATTATTGAAGTTATTTTTAGATATATTAAAAGCTTGATTTTTGTCAAGAAGACGTTCCTATTATTGAAAATTTTTGGACTTTTTTTTTTATCAAGAATAGTAGTAAGAGAAGTTTCAACCTTTATGTTTGTGAAACTATTAAAAAAAACTTATAAAAACGTTCAAAGTTTCCATTTATTTTAGTGATTAGTCATTCTTCGTTGAGGAAGAGTGAGCTTGATTTAACTTATTATTATTATAAGTGGTTTTTTCAGTCATTTTTTTAGTTTTAGTGATTGATAGAAAGAGTTTTTTTTAAATATTAATTAATATAATTGATTAAAAATTAAAATAAAAGTATTTATATTAATTTATCTTTTTAATATTTTAAAATAGTAAAATTATTAGTTTATTTCTTTATGAATAATAATATTTCTATATATGGGGTCTTTGCAATAGAAAGGGAAGAAACTCCAAAAAATTAAAATTTTAGTTTATAAGCCAAAAATGTTCTAAATACTATAATTTGTTCAGATTTATTATTAACTCATTTTTATTTTTTTTTGAGTTTCCTCCCTTTTTATTGCAAAGGTCTTATATATCTTAGTCAAATCTAATATATAATTTTTTTAACAAAAAATACATTAATTAACATTTATTTTAAGCTGAAAACTACAATTAGTGATGCTTGTTTAAATTATTTTTATCATGACTAAACTTTCGTTAAATTTTATGTTTAACTAAACCTTGACTAAAATCTAAACTTTTAACAAATAACTAGATAATTAAATTGTTTTATAATATATAAATTATAAATTTTTATTTATTTATATTATTAAAGAATATATTATTATTCAATATTTATTAATTTTAACTTAAATCTTTTATTATTTATATTAATTAATATATAATCAAAAAATATTATATTAATTAATATTATAGATAATAATTATTTATATGAGAAGTTTACTAGAAAAATCAGGATCTGAGAATTTTTTGATTAAAATTAAGATTTTATTATATTTAATCTAATAATATCAAAAACTAAATGCAATAAAAATCAAAATTTTATTAAAAAATTTTTTATTAAACTTTTTATATAATAAATAAAATATAATAAATAATATTTTATTTATAAAAAATTCTAAATTTTTAGAATTTATAATAAAATAAAATATTATTAAAATTGTGAGTTAAAATTTATGAAATCTAGGAAATATTCATGAAAAATTTATGAAAATAAAGTTTCAGCATTTCAGCATTTTAATTATTAAAGATTAAATAGTTTCAGATTTATCATATGACTAAATATTTTAGTTTTATTTAACATTATTAACTACAATATTAAATTCTATTACAAATTGATAATTGATAATAATAATAAATTTTATAGTATTAAGTTATAGAAATTAGAATTCTATGAAGTTAAAAAGATTGTATTATATCTATCTATAATATTTTATATTAATTTGTTTTAGAAAATTTTTAAAGTTAGTTAAAAAAACCAAAAAAATATATATTAATTATTGTATTCTAATAAATAAAAAATTTTACATTTGATGATTAATGATATATAGTTTTTTAATTTTTAAGAAATAATCCTTTTATTATTTTTACTATATTTTAATATATCTTCTATTATAATTTAAATTTTATATTAAGTTAAGGTTCTAATTGTTTAAAATATGATAAAGAATAATCAAATATTAAGCATATCATCATTTTTTCTTGCATATTGATTATCTAATAAAATTTTGCATTGCTGATATCATATTATACATATTTCATAAAAATTGAATATTAAAAAATCAATCAAAATAAAAAATCAAATATAAATTAATAAATTTTGATTTTTATTATAAATCCTATATCTAAAATTATGTTTCAAACTAAAATACATTGGTCGAAATAGTTCAAATCAGCTAGAAATCAGATGGTCAATTTTAGATTAATTTTGATACTATTTACAGCTGATTTACTATATTTTTTGATTAGCATAAACAAGTGCTGATAGATGTTGATTAACTCCAATTGGATATAGCTATGTGGCATTAATTCAGAACTTAAATTTAACTATAAATCAGTCTAAAATTAGCCTTAATTAGGCAACAATTCAGATGCTGATAGACTCTAATTGACTTTAATCAGATATAGCCATTTAGCATCAATTTGAAACTTAAATTTAACCATAAATCAGCCTAAAGTTGATCTTAATTTAGCATTATTCAGCATTAATTTGAAACTTAAATAACTATAAATCAGCCTAAAATTGACCTTAATTCAGCATTATTCAGCATCAATTCAGAACTTTAACAATCATAAATCAGTCTAAAATTGACCTCAATATAATATTATTCAGCATCAATTCAGAATTTAATAACTATAAATCAGCCTAAACTTAACCTCAATTTGATATCAATTTGGTCAAATAAGTATATAAAATTGATATATTTTATTTATTAAATTTATTAAATATTTAAATTTTATTAATAATAAAAACCCAATATAATTTGCAAAATATAATTTTCTATTTAAAAATATAAATAAAAAATAGAAAAACCATATAAAATAATAAAAATATAATTCATTTTTCTTCTAAAATCCTTTTAAATCATCTTAAATATTTATTATCATAATATTGCCATTTTTTAAAAAAATAAAAAATCAGAAAAATTGATTAAAATTCATCTTAAGTTTCATCTAATTTGATAGTTGAAGACATATTTCTATTATAAAAAGTAAAAAAAAATCAGAAAAATCAAATAAAATTTAACTTAAGTTTTGTCCGATTTGATAGATAAAGGCATATTTCTATTATAAAAAGTAGAAAAATCAGAAAAATTCAACTTAATTTTCATCTGATTTTGATAGTTGAAGGTATATTTCTATTATAAAAGCAAAAAAATCAGAAAAATTCAACTTAAGTTTCATCCAATTTGATGGTTAAAAGCATGTTTCTATTATAAAAAGTAAAAAAAATCAGTTTATTTTTTGAAAAGTTAACTAAAATTCAGCTTCTTCTTTGTCTGATTTTAATAGTTGAAGGTGAATATTGACTAAAATTTAACTAAAGTTCTTTTTGTTCTTAGGATAATTTTTTTTTTGATATTTTGATGACATGTAAAAAGATAAAATTTGGAAATGATTGTAAAAAGTTAAAGTTTGAATTGAAATTATTTTTTAAAAAAATAGAAAATTAAGTTTATTTATATAAATATTCCTTCTATATATACCAGAAATAAACTCAAATAATACATTAAATTAATATCAAAAAATTGTATATTTAATATTATTTTAGCAAATTGGTTTAATCTAAAAGTTTAGTTTTTTAGAAATGATAATACATCGATCTAAATGAATAATAAATGCATCATTTCTAAGAATAATAAAACTATCATACCTTAAAAATAATAGTACTATTATTCTTTAAGAATAATAAATTCATTATACTTAAGATACAATAAAATTATCATTTCTAAAAAATGATAAAACCATCATTTTTAAGTATAATAAAACTATCATTCCTTAGGAAAGATAATACTATTATCCCTAAGAAATGATAAAACTATTATACCTAAATACAATAAATACATTATTCTTTAGGAATGATAAAATCATCATTCCTAATAAATAATAAAACTATCATATCTAAGATATGATAAATGCATCATTTTTAAATATAATAAAATATCATTTCTTAAAAATAATAAAACTATCATTCTTAGATACGATAAAACATTATTTTTTAGGAATGATAAAACTATTATATCTTAGAAATAATAATATTATAATCCCTTAAAAATGATAAAATTATCATACTTAAGATACAAAAATACATTGTTCCTTAAAAATGATAAAACTATCATACTTAAAGTATGATAAATGTATCATTCTTAAATATAATAAAATATTGTTCCTTAAAAATAATAAAATTATTATACTTTAAGAATGATAATACCATAATTCTTTAAAAATAATAAACTATTATATTTAAAATACGATAAATGTATTATTTCTTAAAAATGATAAATATATCATTTCTTAGAAATAATAATATTATTATTCTTTAAGAATGATAAAATTGTCATATCTAAGATACAATAAATATAATGTTCCTAAGAATGATAAAATCATTATTCTTAAGGGATGATAAATCATCATCCTTAAAGAATGATAAAACTATCATTCTTAAGGAATGATAAAATCATTGTACCTAAGGAATAATAAAATCATTATATTTAAGGTATGATAAATATATCATTTCTAAGAAATGATAAAACTATCATTTTAAGAAATAATAATACTATTTTGTTTCAATCAGATATTAATTGACTATAAATAAGATAAGTCAGATTTTTGATATATATCAAATGGCTATTAGTATACTAATTAGTTATAAATAAGATAGGTTAAATTTTGGCTAATTCTTAGTTAATTTCTGATGTATGCCAATCAGCTAAGCCGATTTTTTTAATAATTTGCTGATTTTAGGTTAATTTTAGGCTAATTTTTTATATGTCTGATTTTTTTGATTTTGATCAGTGATAATTACTATATTTTAGTATATAATATGAGTTGATTGCTAGAAAAATCAGGTTCCAGGAATTTTTTAACAAAATTGAGATTTTTATTGCATTTTAATTTTGTTTTTATTAGATTAAAATATATTAAGCTCTTAATTTAAGTCAAAAATTTCTCAAAACCTGATTTTTCTAGAAACTCTCTTATATGTTAATTAATTAAATAAATTAAATGATATATATTCTAATTATAAAATTATTATATTTATTTTCAAATTAATTAAATTATTATACTTTTAAATATAATAATAAAATAATTAATATTTGTATATGCATATTCAAATAATTAAATATTTATATATTATAAATTTAATAATAAAACTATTTAATAAAAATTAAAAGACAAAAATTAAGAACTTATTTTTTTATACTTATTTATTATAATTTTTTTATAATAATATAAAATTATAAATATAAATATTGAATTATAAAATATAATAGTTTTTTAAAAACTTTTAATAAAATAAAATGATAAATTACAAATTACTAAAATAAAGAATCTATTAAATGATCTGATAAAATCTAGAACTTATCTAATATTTTTTATAATATTAGATTATTATTAAATATTGTGTAATAATACTATATTGATATTTTCCTAATATGATAATATCAAATTTTAGCAAATATCAGTTTTAATATTTATATACTTTAACATTAATTAAATTTAATATTATCAAAATTGTGATAATTATTAATAAAATAATTATGTCTATCAAAATACAATTTAATTAGTAATTTATCAATTCATGTTAAAATATAAATATTTGTCTAAAATTTGATATCTGATATTTATTTATTTTTACTCATATATTATACTAATATTTCTTTATTTGACTAATATAATAATTTAAAATTTTCCTTTTCAACTATATAATATTATTAATCATATAAAAAACTGGTTTTGCATATCTTAATAAACATTTAAGTTAAATTAAATATATTATTTAATTATGTAAAACAATATTGTTTATTAATAATTATATTTTTAGAAATAATTTGTGTTATATCTTTTCATTTTTTCATTTTTTATATATATATTTTAGAAACAGAAAATTTTTAGTTGTAAAATCTATTTTGCACACTCAGCATTAAATATCACATATTTTAATTTTAGACAGCATAATTTAATTTTGCTTATAGATGATACATCACACATGCGATAAATAAATTTACTCTTATTTTTAATATATTTGCTTTTTTGATAAAATTACAAATCTATTAAATAATAATCTTTTTACCAATTTTCTAATATATTTGCAAATATTTATACAAAATAAATTTTAAATTGTGCTTCAAAAGAAAATCTATATTAACTTAAAACACTAAATTAATAGATTAAACTAATATAAAATAAAATGTAATTGGTAAAAAAAAATGAAAAAAGTATTATAGTCTAATAAATCTAGATTTGCATCTTTTAAGTCTGATGGTTAAGTAAGAATATGTGGGGTGGTGAAGCCCATATTAAAATTGCATTCAAACTATTAAAGTTGGTGATGTTTTAGTTGGATCATTCATTAGTAATAGTTAATGAAAATATTATATTAATATTCTTGCAAATCATATTTACAGTTTGGTGAATGAAATTTCAGTATTAGATTGGTGGCGCAAAGTTCAGATCTAAACCCAAATTGAATGCTTGTGGGATTATTTAGATCGTCAAATACAAAAAGGAAATCTTTGCATAAATCTAAGCAGGAGTTGCAAAGAAAAATGGGAAATTTAAATGTAGAATTATTACCATCATTCAAGTATACACAAGCGTATTAAAGATATTATTAAGTTAAAAGGTAGACACATTAAATACTAGCATTTAAATTTTTATAATAATCAAAGTTAACATCCAATTATTTTTAGATCGTTCGTATTATAAATTTCCGGTGATTTATTGTAGGGTAGTATACACAGCACGTCCCTTTTCCAATAAAATTCTATTTTTTCCAATCTAAAACAATATAACAAAGAGTTTAATTGGAGAATTCATTAATAAATTTCTGAATCCTTATACTTTAATCCTTATCCTTATCTTTTAAAAAAATCCTTTATATTTTGGATTGAATCCATTTTGGTGGATCCAATGCGATCTGATCTGTGTTTCAGGAAAGTTTATATATAACAAACAGTTTTCAATTTTTTTTGTTTAACTTGATAAATGTTTCGTAAATTACAAAACCAACAATGACGTCGCCATATGATTCAATCGACCCTGAAGTACTTGGGTTAATTAGTCAGAATTATCAAACGTCATGTCCCGACGTTCAACAACTTTTTTTTAAAGCACTTAGCTCATGCAATTCTCAAGGAACAGTTGTTGCATATAAACATTCGTTCTTTCATCTTATATTAGTAAATCTTTTCAAAATCACTTGTGAAGAAATATTAGATAAGTTTGAACCGATGACAAGCAATACTGTTACCGACAAAGTTTTTTTATTTACATATAATCAGATAAATTACAAAATAACCTGCGAATATGTTCCATCCCCAATGGTTGTTGATATATTGAATAAAAAAGTATATGATGTTGATACAAACTTTAATGAGCAGCAGCAACGACCATTTGTGGATTTTCCTAAAGGATATAAAGTCGACTTTGAGTCTTCCTTGAAACCATATTTAGATGTTTATCTGGCACAGGTTCACATTCAAAATGATCAAAGTGGTAATGAAAATGGTAGATATGTTTTTAAATTGTTTCGTTCAGGAATTTGGGTTCCACGAAAAAAAAAAAAAATACTTGTTTAAGTCGATCCCGAGTTATTAATTGAACTTTATTTCCCTCTCAGACGAATACTTCATTGAAGCCAAAGAAGATGAAACATATCCGTGTAAATGGACAAAAGAAATTACTGAAGAATTCATTCGTATTTTGAAGAATAAGATCCAAGAACTTGTTAGGACCGGTTCCATATCTAAAAATATTTCAAAAAAGCATTGGGAAATTGTCTCTCAAGAGTTGAAGGATCAATCCCTCCATTATACTCCTAAACAATGCGCCGTTAAATTTAAAAATCTTAAAAAAAAATGCAAGGTAAATAGTTTATTTCTTTATAAAAAGTTTATAACATTATCCATTTTTTTTCTAATAGTGAATTTTAATTAGGATATTAACAGTAAATGTCAATATAAGAAATCAGTTCAAGAAATTCTCGAAATAATTGATTCAGGACAAAAAAATAAGTAACGGATATTTAGTTTATTATTCAATGAATTTATATCGACTTTTTAATATATTTAGATGATATTATAATAGATCACAATTGTAAAAGTTACGTAACAAATTTTTAATATTTAAGGAGCATAACATCACATTACGGATCATATAATTTCATGACGTTTTACTGGCAACGTTTCCATTTACTCTTTTTTTTTTTTCTAAAAACATTTCTTAATTGTATTGAATTTATTTTATTAATTAAAGTTTGGATGTGCAATCATAGCACAATATTTATGAAAAACAAAACTAAATACAATAAGCTAGCACTTGTTAAATCAAGACGACTTTTAGGTGATTCTCCAGAACAAAATTGCCACTTTGTGCTGTGCTAATCAGATCGTGATCAAAACGATCCATCAGTTTTGTAGTTCACCTTAATCGATGCAACATATTAAGAACTTATAAATTTTTTGGAGGACGAAAGGCGATAGAGCCGTCATTTTGAGAAGCATAATCTCCAGGTGCGTTTAGTTCTGTGGAAAAGGGAATTTAAATTTTAAAAAATATCATTTATCTTTACCCTAATCCTTTTTAGCCTTTGTATCACCCAAATTATCGATCTGATAGTGAGATATATTTCTTGATAGATCAATATTTCTTGTTTACGTCCAAAATTTAAAACAATTAAACATTAAACAATAAGTATATGATTATTTATTTATTACATTTTATTTTAAAGTCAAATTTTATTAAATTTATTTTACATTTTGAAACGGAATAAAAGAATTACTTTGATCATTATAGTATTGAAACTATGAAAATAACGGAAGCGTTGATGATTATAAGACGAAGAAACATCATTAAAAGAAGTTGGATCAATAATTTAATAATTATTTAAAGAAGATGATGAGTCATTTAAAAATAGGTGCGTATATAAGTCATTTAAAAAGACGCATGAATGAATTATTAAGGTACTTATATGAATCATTTAAAGTAGGATGCGTATACGAACAATTTTAAAAGAAGATAGATCATCTAAAGAAGTGTACATGTATGAATTATTAATGGAGGGTGCGTTTAAAGAAAGATACACGTATGACTTATTTTAAAAGGATATAATTTAAGGAAGGTGTGTGTACAAATTATTTAAGAATTCATATAGAAGATTTAAAGAAGGATATATAAATTCTCTATAGGAAATGTGTATATACATTATATAAAAAAGAAGGATGGAATTTATATTATAAAAAAAGAATAAGTATTTGAATTTTATAAAGAAGAAGAATGTATATTAGAAATAATTGTAAGAGTAAAAAATTGAGAAGAATTTAAATTAATAATATTTTTATATAGATTATACCTAGTTATAAAAATAATAAATCATATGATCTGTAATATAATTCTAAAAGCAAACCTCCTATTAATCTTTTTTAAATTTTCACTTTTATTTTTCTTTTAAATATTTTATCATATTATTATATTTTCTTTTTCTTTTAATTTTATTTCTATTTCTTTATAATATTTCTTTATTTTTATCTATTAAATATATTCTTTATTCTATTTTTCAAGTATATTTATCATTATTCTTATTTTTCAATATATTTTTTTATTCATATTTTTCAATTCTTTTGTCTGATTATTTTATCTTTTTTTTTTATAGTTTTAATTTATTTTTATATTACATAATTATTTTTTTAAGTTTATTAAAAAAAATTTTATAACTTAATGATAATTATAAATTAATATAATAATTAGTTTTATAATATTACCTATTAATTTTAATATTTTAAATGGTTATTAATACTAATATAATTAAAATTAATTTATTATAAAAAAACAATTATATTATTATTTGAAATCTTATTTATTATATAGTCATAAAATTACAAAATTAATTTTATAAGATAAAATACTTCTTTTATTTATAATAATTTAATATTATTTAATTTTATAAATTTTATAATTCTCAAATCTTACTAAGCAATTCCAACTTTTTTCTTTTCTATAAATCATTATATTATTTTCTTGATATTTAATTTTTATTAAATATTTATCATTTTTATTTTATATAATAATTTATAATAATCTTTTTTTGTTATTTTCACTAATTTCTTTTTTTAATAATAAATATTATATACATATTTTATGATTTTATTTTTTCTATTTTTTTTATTTGAATTTTATATAACTTTTCTATATATTTATAAATTATCTTTATTTTTTTTCTTTAGTTCTTTAGGTTTTTATTATTAATTTTTATTTTTTTCTTTTAAAAGTTATTTATTCTTTTTTTTAATATTAATTTATTTATTATCTTTCTTATAATTTTAGTATTAATTATTTTATATTCTGTATTTTATTAATATTCTATATCATATGATTTATTAATTGTTTATTTATTATAAATTTTTAATCAATTATTTTATTTTTTAAATAATTAACTTTATATTTTTTTAATGTTTTATCTTTTGTTAATAAAAATCACATTATATATTATTTTACAAATTTTTAATTATATAGCATTTTATTTTTATTTTAAAAATATAATCTATATAAATTTTATAAATTTTTAAATTTACTAATATTATAATAAAATGATAAATAAATAATTATATTAAATATTTTAATAGAATAATTCTGACAATTTTACTAGTTAAAATCAAAAAAAAAATTATACATATAATAAATTAATTTAAAATTAGTCTAAAATCAGATATTATTAAAAATTAATTAAAATTAGACTTATTTGATAATAGTTATTAGCATATATCAAAAATCAGCTAAAATTAAATTTATTTAATTTATCTCTTAAAGCATAGATATAAATTAGTTATAAAATATTATAGAAAAATTATAATATTTTAATATCTAGTAATCATAAAAAGATAAAATAAAGTTTATCAGATTTATCATATTAAGATGTATCTAATGATAGTATTTTTAAATTTTTAAATTAATAATTATTAATATATATTAATTTTTCAATTTTTCAATTTTTTAAAATAACTTATTATTTAATAATTATAAAAAAAAATTTTTATTTAATAATTACAAAAATATAAAATTCTTTTTGCTAATATTCTTATCTAATATTACCAATAATAAGAAGATAAAGCTATATAAAAAATCTGAACTGTATATAGTGTTCCTAATGAGTCGAGTCAAATCGAGTTTCAAGTCAAAATTATCCTACATACCTTTAATTTAAAGTACTTATTTATTATGTGTAACTAAAATTTACAATTATGCATAATCATGCGAGTCAAATATGCGAGTTTATGCGAGTCATTTTCGGAACTCTAACTGTATAATAAAACTATTCAAATAACTTAGAAAATAATAAAGAATTTAATACTTTATTCTCTAACAATTATAAAAAAACAAATAATAAAAATACTACTAAAGATACAAAAAAACAAAAAATTGAAATTCTAAAACTCAATATTACTTTAATAAGTATAGAAATTCCAAATATTATTTAATCAACTCCAACTATTATACAAATTACCTCTATTATTTCTATACTAAACTTCATTATAGAAGATTCAGAAGTATACAAAATATTGCAAAGTAAACTTTTCTTTTTATATCGTAAAACTCTAATTCATTCACATAAAGTATATAATGAATATTATTAATCTAACTTCATTTATTTCTACTGATAATAAAGATAAAACAAACAACTTTCTTGAGCTGATCAAGTGAAAAATAATTTAAATAAACCTAATCAATTATATGACTCTAAAATATAAAAGACTTCTTTTAATATAATTATCACTCTAATACATTTTTTTGCATTTGATGATATTACAGATATTACAGAAAAATCTATAGTTAATAAATATAATTTCATTAACAAATTATTTATTAACTTATCAGTATACTAAGAAACTTTCATATAACTCTAAATTAAAAAAGTTTTTTGTTTATTTTACTTTATTGATAAACTTATATATACTGTAATAAAGTTTAGAAAATGCAACATATCTTCGTGTTTGTTATTGCTAATCTATCTGTTAAGAAACAAAGAATCAATACTGAAAAAAATGCATTAAGGTTAATGATATTTTCTTATTTATCAAATTAGTTATAATACAAAATTTTTTTATCAAAGTAATACAATTACAAGATTCTCAATGATTATTAGAAACTACTTGCAAATAGTCTTTATAGTTTATGATTTAATTAAATCTTTTTATGATAATATATGGTCCTTACTATTTACAGTTCATATTGAACTCACTGATCTTGACATTATGTAATTGATTTTACAATAACAATTTGAATTAAAATTAACTGGTTTATTTTTTATATAATATAATAAGACTTCCTTATCTTTCTTGATACTATTATATAAAATTATATTTTATTTTGCAAGATTTTTAATATTGTAACCATTCTTATCTTAAATTAATTTTAATAATTAAGATGATTATAATGTTGTACTCAAATCTCAACATAAATTTAAATTGAACATATTATTCTAGATTAATCCTGCTATACCTATTATTAAAATTAATGTTTTAAATAGTTCAGTTCAGTTCAGTTCGAATTATAAATCTTAAAAATGTCAATCTAAAATTGAACTGAATCGTAAACCGGTAAAAATCTGAACTGAACTAAAAATTTTAGATTAAATCCAAAATTTCAGATTGTTTGAAATAATAATTTTATCGTTTCAATCAAATGATCCTTTTATTATTCTTTTGAAATGATGACTTAATCATTTCAATCAAACGATTTTCTTATCATTCATTTGGAATGATAACTTCAATCATTCTAAATAAACAATTCTTTTATCATTCTTTTAAAATGATTCTTTTATCATTCTTTGGAATAATAATTTAATCATTTCAATTGAATGATTTTTTTATCGTTTGTTTAGAATGATAACTTCAATTGTTCTAAATAAACGATTTTTTATTGTTCTTTTAGAATGAAAATTTAATTGTTTTAATCAAACAATTCTTTTATCATTCGTTTGAAATGATAATTTTATTATTCTAATCAAACGATTCTTTTATCGTTCATTTAGAATGATAATTTAATCATTCTAATTGAATGATTCTTTTATTATTTATTTAGAATGATAACTTCAATCATTCTAATTAAATTATTCTTTTATCATTCGTTTAAAATGATAATTTTATCATTTCAATTAAATGATTCTTTTATCATTTATTTAGAATGATAATTTTATTATTCTAATTGAACGATTCTTTTATCTTTTGTTTAGAATAATAATTTCATCATTTCAGTCAAACAATTCTTTTATTGTTTATTTGAAATAATAATTTCATCGTTCTAATCGAACGATTTCTTATCATTTGTTTAGAATGATAATTTTATCATTTTAATCAAATGATTTTCTTATCATTCATTTAGAATGATAACTTCAATTATTCTAAATAAACGATTCTTTTATCATTCTTTTAGAATGATAATTTAATCGTTCCAATTGAATGATTTTCTTATTATTCATTTAGAATGATAACTTCAATCATTCCAAATGAACAATTCTTTTATCATTCTTTTAAAATGATAATTTAATTATTCTAATTGAACGATTCTTTTATTATTCTTTTAAAATGATAATTTAATCATTCCAATTGAACGATTCTTTATCGTTCATTTGAAATGATAACTTCAATCATTTCAAACTATCTAAAATTTCAAATTAATCTGAAATTTTCAGTTCAGTTCAGATTTTTTCAGTTTGGATTAGATTTATAATCTGAAAAAAATCTGAATTAAACTGAAAATTTTCAGATTGAATTTTTTGCAATCTGAAACTGAATTAAAGTTGATCTAACTTAAAATTTTTGGATTAATCCGAACTGTTTAGAGCTTTATTAAAGATATAGTAATCCTGATTATAAAATTAAAGATTATTCATCTCAAAACCTTTAAATTTGTACAAATAATTATTTGATCATTTTAAACTTACTTTTTACAGGCCTTCTTGTAAATTTAATAATTAATCATATATTTATATATTAAATATATAATTAAATTAGACTTAGAAAGGTTTATTTATATGCTGATATTTTAAAAAATTATACTAATAATTCAAATCAACAACTACAATTTACTGATGCTATATTAACTTTAAAGATATTTTAAAATGATTAGATAAAATTAATAATAAGTTGATCACTTTTGCTGATATAGTTGTTATACAAAAAATGAAATTATTATCCTATAAGAAAATCAAGAAAATATCAACTATTACCTAATTAAATTAGAAAAATATAACAATATAAATTATATTAAAGATATATATGATAGTGAAATAGATTTTGATGATTCCTCTGACTCTTTACCTAAATCTTCATTCAATCAACCTCTAATAATCTCTTCAAATAATACCTCTCCTTTGGAAAAAGTAACTAATATTAAAAATCAATTTGCAGAATCCTGTTTAGAAATTAAGAACATTACTAATAATATTCAACAGATCCTTCAAATGTTTGCTTCTTCTTCTAAATGAGTATATAAATAATAAATAATATTATAGGATTGCATCAAATAAATTCTATTAATAATAATATTCTCTCAAATGAAGCTTTTATCAAATATTATTAATAACTCAAATCTCATTTCTTTCATAATATATAATATTAGAAATTTTTCTCAGATTCTAAATTATATAACATTAATTTCTTTTTTAATAACTTCAATATAGATATACAGTGGGTAACATAAGAAACGCAAGTGTGATTGGTCACCTTTGAACGGCTATAACTCATCAACCACAAATGCTAGGAACATGATCTTGTA
>CAJVPP010001684.1:0-18482 GCA_910592005.1 Funneliformis mosseae | reverse complement strand
ATTTTAAATCTTTTTAAAAAATAATATTTTTACAATAAAATTCATATTGTATTCTAAATAAAAATCAAAAAAAAAAAATTAGGTTAATTAATAAAATTTTAAGTTAAAATTTAATGAAAACTGGTTAAAATTATAGGAAAATTTGCCTGCAATTTCTTACCATTTAAGGGATAGTAATTATTTATTAAAAATATAATATGTAAAAAATTTATTTTCTATTAAGATTTAATCTAATAAACTATTTAAATTAAAATTTTTTATTATAATCAATAATTTTTGATTTAATAATAACTTGTATTTCTTATATTTTTTATAATTTAACTAATTTTTTATCATATAAATTAAAGAAATTTTAAATATGTATTTTGTTATTTATTAAATTCATAATATCTATTATTTTCTTTTTCATTTATTTCATAAAATTCTTTTCATTATTATCTACAATTTATCTTATTCAATTTCTTAGAAAATATATTCTATATAGTATTATAAATATCATTTTTATTCATATTTTGAGCAGTAAATTTTAGCTTCTTTTAATATATATAAATATAATAAACATGTAGTTTAGCTAGATTTTGTAATCTTTCAATACTTAATCTAAAAATATTAGATTAGAATTATCTTAATTTATTTTTAAAAAGTATTTATCTTATTTTTCTTTTACTCATATTAAAATCAAAAACTGAAAATAATCTTTCATAATCTAAATTTAATAAAATTATTAATAATATTATAATAATAAATTTTTTTATATAGTTTTTATTTTATTTTATTTAGTTTTCATTAACTTTCAATTGAATAATATCAAATATAAAATAATCATCATATAATGACTTATTTTACAATTCTAAATACTTTATAATTTCTTTTATTGATTTCAATAATTTTTCTAATATTTTAAGATTTATAAAAAATTATTAATTAATTATAGTTTTAATATCTTCTTTTAAATATTCTAAATCTTTATTAACAATCTAAAATTAATTAAGTTAATTTAATTTAATTAGATTAATTAAATAAAAATTAAATAATATATTAATATTAATCTTTTTTAATATATCCTTATATTTAAGAATAAAATATATAATCTTAAGCAGTAATTCACCTTGTTTTGTAATAACTTTTTAAGTCACTATTTTGTATATTATTTATAGTAATTTTAAAAGATAATTTTTTAATAAGAAATATTAAAAAAAAATATATTAATTTTATATATTTATTTAAAAGTAAATTTGCAAATTCTAATCAATATATCTATAATAATATAATATGATTAATATAATAAAAAGTATATCAAATAAGAATTATAGTTTCATATTTATTACAAACTAAATATTTTGCAAAAATTATAATTTTTACATTATTTAAAATTAAATTAAAAACTTTTTATATCCTATATTTTTGATTATTTCAATTATTTTTTCTGATATAAATATAGTAGTATAAGATAATTTTAAAAGATTTTATATAAAATATACAATTTTTTTCTTTATTTTATAATAATAATAAATATATAAATAGATTTTTTAGATAGACTAGCCTATTTATCAAAATCTTAAATATAATACAATATAAATATATAAATATTTATAATAATGAATAATAATAAAAAAATTTCATTAGTTTTATTAATTAAAAAAGTTAATTCTATAATAAGCATAGTTATCAAAAGAGTATTTCTATTTAAAAAAAAGTATTTTAAATATAATATATATAAGAGACCTATAAAAAAAAAGTTTTTATCAATATAAATATTTTAACAAATAAGAAATTTAATAATAATAAATTGCCATATTATTAATTCAAATTTTTTATTGTTATTTATCAATTTTTTGTTTTTTGTTTTTAAAAATATTATTCTTAATAATTTCTAAATAATAACTTTTTATTTTATAAGATGTTTTTCATAATAAAATACTATATATACTCTTATATCATTAGGTTAAATTATTTGTTATTTTAACTACAAAATTTATATATTTTACTATAATAATTTCTTATTTTTTTTTTCTTTTTCTTCAAAATATTTTCAAATTAATTTTTGGTCAACCTATTCATTTTTTTCTATTTAATTCATAATAAAGTTTATTTTAAAATAATTATTAAAAAAAGGAGATAATTTTATTTTATATAAAATAAATTTATGAAAAATATTTGTATAATTTTATATTAAAATTTTATTTTTTAAAAATTAAATTAAATAAAAAAATTTTTAAATATTTTTAAAATATTTTTATTATATTAAGTATAAAAACCTTTTATTTTTTATAAAAAAAAATTTATATTTAAAAATTTTTTTCTTTTTAGTTAAAAATAAATTTGTTACTATTTATTAAAATCTTCAATATTATAAAATTTATAAATTTAGTTATAATATAAATCTATAATATAATAATTACTAAATCAATACCTAAATATTTTTCTATTAGAAAAAAATAATATTATATAATTAAATTGTGAATTTAATTCATAATCTCATTATATAATTATGAAATAATATCTTTATTTTATTAAAATTTCTTTAATAATATCTTAAATATCATTAAAATTTAATTTTAAAATATTTTATATAGAAATTGATCATATAAGTATGATTTTTCTTTTTTAATTTTATTAAAAAAATTATATATCATTAGGCTTTTTTTTTTTTTGTTTTTTTAAGATTATTCTATGTAATATTATTTAGAAATTATTATCATACTTTTTTATTAACTTTTTGTTGATTATATATTTTATATAAAATTTATTGTAATATTCAATTTTTTTTGATATAGCTTTATCAAATAAAAATAACATTTAATTAATTTTTGATTTAAAATTTTATTTTAATTTTCAGTTTTTATTATTTTTTAATATAAATTAAAAAACAATTTATATCATCCTTTTTATTTTCTTTCATATTTTTAAATTAAGAGTATCATTTATCAATTTTTAAATTAAGGTAATATTTTTTTAGTTTTTTTAATGTTTTTACTTTTTTAGAATGTTTAATACTTTCACCTTATTTATAAAAATTCTATTCAAAAATTTTATTATAAATAGGATAATTAGCAGTTATGCATATATAGTAAGATAATTCTAGTAAATATATAATTGTAAGTTAAAACTATAATTGATATAGGTATATTATTTAAAATATTTCTTTGTTATATATAGGATAAGAATTTAAAGTTTACTTTTTAATTTTTTTTGATAAATTTATCAAGCACTTATTTAGATAAAAGAGTATAAATTTTATAATAGTTTTCATTTTATTAATATTTAAAAATATTAAAATAAAATAATAAAAAAAAAACTTATTTTTATATTAATAATAAAAATAAATCTGAATAAAATCATTTTTAATAAATAATAATAGAAAATAAATAATGATAATAATTGTGATAAATAATATAATAATAATGATAAATAATATAAATAATAATAAATAAAAAGAAAATTTTCACTCTTTTTTTATTAGATTTACTTTAATTTATTAAAAAAGTTTGACAACTATATAAATATTATTATTTATTTTTAAATGAAATTAAGTTTAATCTTTACAAAAAAGATAAGTTTTAATTAAAATAAATCTTTTTTTATTATTTTATATACTATCAGGATTCTAAATATCTCTTATTTAATTTTTAAGTAATATTAAAATTAGTAAGAATTGATGAACCTATCAAATCTAACATATCTGCTAAATAAGATAAATTTATTATTTATGTTACTTATATTTTATTTATCATTATTATTATTTATTTCATAAATAATTATTAATACAGTTCTTATCAAAAGTAATAGCAAACAGTTTTTTTAATCTTATACATGTAATTTATATCAAAATATAGGTAAATTTTTTAAAACAAAGATAATACAATATTTATAAATTTTATTAGGTAATTAATATATAATATATACTCTATTTGCATCAATATATATTTAAATTTGATTAGATATGCTATTAATATAGTTAAGTAATATAGAATTATTAAGATTATCCTATTTTTTATTAAAAAAAATTTCATTTAAAAATTTTTTTTTATTTAACTATTTTTTAATATTTTTCTCAATCAGATTGAGATCTAGATTAAAAGAAGACTATAAGAAGACCAAAAAAAGAATCTGATTTAAAAGATAATTTTCAAGTCTTTTTTAACATCTTTGAAAGTAAGTTTTAGATCATTACCTTGTTAAAAATCTAGCGGTAACTTAGTAATTTACTTGTATTATCATAGAGATAATTGTCAAAAATTTGACAATACAAGTGATGATTACAATATTCAATAAAAGTTAAATAGAATTCTCATTTTTTGACTATACAAAAATTATATTATGAAATATTTTGATCATAGTCTTATCAAAAAAACTTTTTTCTAATCATAATGCAAGTGATCATACATCTAAGACAAATAATTGTCTTTTATTTTTTAAGTTAAAAGAGTAACTTTTTAAAAAAGAACTGCTATATAACTAAGATAGTGAAGTATTTATCAGATAGTTGTTTCATTAACCTTTAAATTCAAATCTTTTTCTTTAAATATAACCTTCAATTCTTCTATTATAGTGAAATGATTATTCTTAATGATCATTCTAATCAGCAGCATTTTTAGGATATCAAATTTTGTGATCAGCCAGATCAATAAATTTTAGGAATATTGTCATTTTTTTATAAAAAAATAATATATCTTTTATAAGATCGTAAGAAAACTTCAGTTCAAGTGAAAATTTTTCTTGCATTATATATGTTCTTATTTTAAAAGAACTTTATAACTTCACAATTCATTTTGATAGATATTGATAGCATTTTGACTTTAGTGAATAATATAAAAGTTTATTTTATTTTTTTTATTGTTTATTTTTATATAAACATTCTATTACACAATTTGACCTAATATATAATAAGCAAATTGAAATAATAGAGATATTGTAGTCTATATATAAAATAACATCTCGATTGCTATTACTTTTATTAAAAACTATATATCTTTTAGCATTATTATTATTATCAATAGTATTATAGTTATAATTATTATCATTGATTTTCTTTAATTGTAATTTCTTATATAAAAGGCATAAAATATCTTAAAAAAAAAACAGATTCTAATATTATATTTAATATACAGAGGGTGGACAAAAGTTTCTGAACACCTTTATAAATGTGATTTAACAAATTTTCATCATATAATTGATACTATACTGTGGTTATATAACCGTCTATTATTTATTTACATAATCAAAATAAAAAAATTTGTGTTGGTTTTGTTGGTTTTGTTGTTTTTACTTAATTCACTTAATCTCTACCAAATCGAAAAATAATAGACAAAATAAAAAATTAATTAAAGAACAACACGGAGTCATATTTTACTTGACAAGCCCAATGTCCTGATCTTAACCCAATTGAAAATTTATGGGCTGATATTAAAAAAAACATTCGTGCATATAAAAAACCACCATCGAATCTTGCTGACCTCAACTGCTATGTTAAAAAGGCATGGCGAGAAATTCCAATGCATACTATTGAAAATTTAGTCGATAGCATGCCACAGCGAATTCAGGCTGTGATTGCGGCAAAGGGAGGCCCAACCAAGTACTAAAGTTTAATATGAAATGTATGCCTTAACCAGCTCTAAATAAAATAATATTAGAATTTTTACTATTAATGCTAAAAAATATGAGTTTTTTATTTGGTGGAGAAGTGTCCGGAAACTTTTGTCCACCCTCTGTATTATATTTATACAAGTTGTAAGAAAGGTTATACAAAGTAATTTAGCCTTTAGTTTGCAAGCTCTTACTAGTACAATTGCATTGTTATGATATGATATGACCAGTGTAGGCCTTTTGGACTATTGGGCTAATAGAATTAGTCCATTCCAATTCCATTAAAATTTTAACTATTAGACTACAGAATTCGTTCAACAACTATGATATTTGTTAGAATTTTATTAAATTTACTTATTATTACTTAATATAAAATTTGACAAATAATTAGGTTCTTCTAAACTCTCAATATAAATATCTAGATATTTTCATTTAGAATTCAGATTTCTAACAGAATAAGATAAATTTGGAATGTTTGTAATATTAATTTCAAGTTAGTGTCACATGAAAAATCAAGGTCAGGTCAGTAGAATCATTCTAGTTAAACAGATTATTATCAATCATTCAAGCAGAACAATTTTATTATCATTCAAATTTTAATTTAGACTAGCATTATAACTTTGGCTAGAGTTATAGTATAAAAAATTATAATTAGCTAAAATTATATAATCATAGTCCATTTGAATTAGATTAGACTAAACATCTCCATTAGGTTTAAAGTCCATTATTCTATTATTGGGAATTGGACAAGATCCAATTCTAACACTAGATATGACAGAAATTTTTTTTTTTTGCTTATATTATATAATCTCATTTTTATTTTGAATTTTAGAACTTAATAGGATTTAATTACGTATACACTAATTTTTGCAATACTTGTCATTTACGTTAATAAGAGCAATTATCAAATTTGTGTAATAGTAAACAACAAGATAAATTTATTAATGAAGTTGTAGATAAAATAAATTGTATTTGCTTACAATAAAATTATTAGTCTCTAATACAGTGATGTATAAATTATATTTTTATCTTTATAATAAGATTAATATATGCCTTCACAAATTATTGATTAAAATCCTATAACTTCTTATTTATTAAAATTTCTCAAACTTTTTTTTTTAACAACCTATTGCAAAATATTATTTAAATTATATGAATTTATTTAAATATTATATTTAATTATATTTCTTATAATCAGTGTAAATGTTAATTAAACAAAAAATTATTTTACATACTATAAGAACATCAGAAATAACTTAACTAACCAATTTATAGGTTAGCAAAAAAAATAGAAAATAATAGACATTCTATATATTAAACTTATACTAATTTTTTAGCATATAAACTTATATTTACTAATCAATAAATAATAAATAATTTCTTTGGTAATATTGTTGAAATTTTTGATAGAAGTTCTAATAATTTCTAAATTATCTTAACTTGTCATTCTTAGGAATTATCTTAATTAAGAATTATAGAGACTGAATAAAATAAATAACATGAAAATTTTATACCAAATTTGCTTCTTTTTTCAATTACAACATAATATTTTTAGGAAATGTAATATAATAATTTACTATACAATTAAAAAATAAAAATAAAGAATTATAGTTAATACAGTAAAATGTTATTAATATATATTATAGATGCCTGCTGAAACCTCCTCAAAATAATTTCGTCATACCCTTTTCTATGTTTTTAATATAGTTTCGACAGTTTCGGCTTTCGTCGTATCGAATGGGTTTCGTCGTATCTCTTATTATGATTTTTAATATAGTTTCGTCTAAGTTTCGACTGTTATTAAGGGGTTTCGTCCCTCATCTATAATATATATATAATATCAAAAATTCTAATAAATATTTTTTTAAAAAAAAAGAATAGTTTGATGAATTTTCTGCATCTATTGCTATATTTGCTTAATTTTACATTTTATTAACAAACTTTTTTAGTATAATAAAGAATACTGAAAAACTTATAATATGTTAAATTTATTGATTTTTCAAATACGATTATACTAAAAAATTTTCTGTTTATGCTTAGATATATTTTTAAATATAGTTTAGTAATTTTTATAATTTTATAATTCTATGATTTATATTTTAAACTTTATATTTATATTTATACTTTTATGCCTTATTATTAATTCATATTAAATAGTTTTATTTTTATATTTTTAAGATTAATAGATAACAATATATATTAATTTGTAATTTGTATAACAATCAGACAAATTCTTATATATTAAAATAGGATATTAAATATATAAAATAAAATATTCAACTAGAATCTAGTGGTTTATTATTCATTTATTATTTTTAACCTTTGTAAATAATGGTAAATATAAGAGTTATGCTAAGAATTATTTAATAACTCTTATTATTACTGAAAAAATTATTCTAGAAATATATTATAGACCTTTTTCTTACAAATGGTAAATTGCAATTGAAAATAATATAAATAACCAAGTAATATTATTGATTTGAATAAGACTAAATATGAAGATACTTACCAATCTCAATAATCATAATTTATTACTAATATTATAGAATCTGACATAAGAATTTTGCATGATCTAAAGTATTAATCAACTTGTGATTTTATATATAGTAAAATATGAATAAGTTTTTTTGTTACTATTAAATCATTATACCAATATTTATTTAATATAAAAACAAAATTTTCTAAATCACTTATTATGGGATTTAATCAATAAGCTATTATAAAGAAGTTATTAAAAGGTATTTAATTTTAACCCTTTAAATCCTTTAAATTTTTATAGGAAGATTTCAAATTATCATTTTTTGGAATTGATGTATTAAAAATTTGGAATAGTGCTATATTAATACTGGATATCAAATATCTATTATTGAATATTCAGAATTTAAAATTTTAGGATTATGATGTTTTCAAAATTTGACAATTCGAGATGTTGATATTTCAGAAATTAGGATGTCTGAATAATATACTGTTAAACCCTAATTATTTTCTTAATATTAATCAATAAAACGTAAGAAACTATTGGTCAAAAACTTGTATTATATATTTATTTATTTCATAAATATATAGTTTTTAAGGTATACATATCAAATATATAAAAAAGAAAGTTTATTTCTAAATTATCTTTGCAAAATTTTCATATTATTCAAGAAATGATTACAAGATTATTATATAATCATTTTCTCATTGAAAAGCCAAAAGTAATTAATCAACATATTAATTTCTATCAAAATTGATTAAATTGAAAATAACAAGATAGTTTGATTTCATGAAAATTAGTTAAACTGAAATTTTGTTAGCTTTCCTTAAAATCTATTAAGTTCATAGTTTGATCAAGATATATAATTCTTATTCACAGTCTAAAAAATGAATTGGAATTATCTTTGGAAAGATTATCATATTATATTCATTATTAAAATACTCGAAAAATCTTGTTACTAAAGAATGATTATCAAACGAAGGCAAATATTTTCATATAATTAAATATAGAAATTTATTATTAACTTTTCTTAGTTACGTAGCACATGACTAATGTAGAGATATATTTATATGCAATTTAGATAATTGAATTTTATGTAAAATTACAATAAGGTTAAATAAGTGTAGTTATAATAGTACTTTGCATAGTATTCATAAAATTACATATGTGAAATACCTTGGATTTTAATACTTATTGCATCAATATCAATTTTTTTTAAAAAAAAAATTATCCTGGGTTGATATCGATTCTAAATATACAATATAACTTAATTTACCAGTAAAAAGTTTCTTTCAATAAACTTAACATAACTTTTTGCAATATTAATTATTATGAAAACCTTAGAATTTGGAATTTTGAAATTCTAAAACATGTTTAATAATTGATGCGTCTACTTATTCATAATTTTAATTATCACCACTAAATAAATAATAGTAGTATCAAAAATAAAGACAATAGCCTATTTATCGAATTATACTTATTGGAAGTTTGGAAAAATAGGATAGTTTTTCAAAAATTTAGCCTTAGACAATAAAATTATTCTATTTAAAACTATTGAAAGAACTAACATGATCACAGTTGCTTCATTTAAATTTTTAATGGGTTTATTTTTTTAAACATTACATTTATACAAAATATATACTTTCTAAAAATAATAGTGAAATTTTAATGTCATTGATGTCATTTATCAATGGGTACTTATATTTTAAGCTATACAAAAAATAAGAATGCCTAAATGAAAGCTCAATGAATTCAATTAACAAAGTAAATTCTATCTTATTTTACAATATCATCATTTAAATGACTAAGTATTTGTATTTAAATGATATTGTATAATCTAGCTTTGAAATATAAATTCTATAAAAATTTGCAGCAATTACACAGTTTAATCAAATGCATGTAACTTTTTACAATTTGATTTTTAAATATATCTTTAACAAATTAAATGTAACAAGTAAACAAGGCTTGAAATCACAATTTAAAAATTTAAAATTATCTTTATATATTATATATGCATTTATTTTTTTTTTGTTAACTAATACAATAACTATTATTAATTCAAATTATTATCAAAGATAGTAAATTACACAAGAAAAATGTGTCAAGAAGTATTTTTTCAAATCATAAAATATTTTATATTAAAATTTCAAAACAATGTGAAATACAAACATTATCATTCTTTTCTTTTTAGAATGTATGAATTTTTTAAGTAAGAATAACAATACAAATGAAGATAATTTAAATTAAAATGAATAAGCTAAGATATAATGATAATCATTAAAAATCTAAAAAATGAACATTAAAACAAATATTCAATTGATAAATCTCTTATATCAAGACTATTACTTTTAATTTTCATGTATAAACTTATTTGTATTATATTTTTGTTACATAAGTATTACATAATGCTCAAAAAAGAAAACTTTTATTTAATTTTTTTAACAATTACTTCTTTTAAGCTAAAATACAATAACTACAAATTTATATATTCACATTAAGTTTAATATTAAAAGTTCATACAATATACAATTAAAACAAGTAATTTAAAAAATTATAAAATACAACAAATCGAAAAATAATTATTATTTTTAATGTTTATCATGTCAAACACTTTTTATAAACAATTTAAATTTATTTTATCATACACACCCTTAAAATAATATATATTAAAATAATTATGTAAGAAAAAATGAATGTTACTTTGTTTGACTTTCACAATACCATGATTAACTATTTACTACTCTATATACATAAATTAGACAAATTTGTTTGAATTAAAAAAATATATAAATGTCAAATTGATTAAATTATCAAATTATATTTTCAAAAATAACATTGACATGACTCATCATGTATCTTAATTAACTAGCAGTGTTTTTGTCTTTTCATATCTTGGATAGTAAATGGTACTGTATATATACCAAGATTATATAATACAATAATTTTATATGCTATATACATACTCGCTTAACTAACAACCATTCACCAATGTAAGCTTTAATGATGTCATTTTAACTGAGATTAAGCTATTTAAACCTATATATTTTACTGACTTCCATTTCACTGGCAACTATATATCTATACTAAATACGCTTTAAGGATGCCAGATAAATTCAGAGATGTAGTTTAGAAAACAATTGCTATATCCAACATTTTTGAAAAGTTTTTCTTGATTTTTCAATAATAAATTTTATTTTTAATATTGAGATTATTCACAATAAAAAATTATTAGAATGTTACTCAAATTAAATTTAATTTCTTAACTATATTCATTAGATAAAAGATATGATACACTTGAAATGAATGATTCATCTTTTAGCGCATAGTGGTTGTTGCCTTAGCAAGTATTTATTGATTTTATTTAATTAATTAATGAAGATTAAATGATTTTGATTTCTGATTTTGGTAATTTTCTGAGATTCAATTCTGATCTCCTGTATAAAGCATAAAATTATTTATAAGCTTTATTAAATTTTTCATTAAGAATTCTTTTACTTTTGATAAAGTTATCAAAAAATTTATAAAAATTACTATTTAAATCATTTTATAAAGTAATTATTTATATTTGTCTTATATATTTTATTAAATATGAAACTATAAACTATTTTTATAATTATTTTTTATTATGTAATAATAGATTTTGCTAATGTTAAAAAAGAATTTTTTTTTCACAAAAAGCATCTTCTTAGCTGCAAGTACCAAATTAATTATCTTTAAGAAAGAGCGTTTGTCTAGAATTATTCATATTTTAAATATATATTAGAAAAAAGTGTTATATACTGAGAATTTTGAAAAAATCAAATTGCTATACCCTAAAAAATCTGAATAAAGTTTCACTCAAATGATTTGTATTTCAAATCTTATATACATTGGTGATCAAAAATAATGAATCATTTTTACATTATATTTAATTCTTTTAAGTATCATAAAAATTACCAAAAATCGCTATTTTAAATATAGTTAATATTGATTTTTATTGATTTTTAGTATTTTTGGTTCATGTCAAACTTTTAAATTTTAATCAAAAAAAAGTTTTATATGTTAAGATTTTATCACAGGACTTAAAATAAAATATTAATCTTATAATCAAATTTTTATACTTTTTACTTCTAACTGATACAGTTTAGCGGTTAAAACTGGTCTAATAATCTTTGATCTATTCTGTTAATTAACCAGTTAAATAGTTAGACTTAGGCCAGCACTATAAATTTTGTTAGATTTAGCACAATTATAAAAATCTTAATTTCTGTTAGAGTTAAGATTGTTAGATTAGCTATCAAACAGCCTAGATCTCAATCCTATAGAGAATTTATAGTCAGTTTTGAAGAAACGTGTAGAAATACATGTTAACAAGCTATTGGTAAAAAGAAAATCAATTACTATAGATGTTTTTCTTGATATTATTTAAAAGGAGTAGGAAGGAATCAAAGATGAAATTTTTATTAATTTAATTCATAATATATCATCACAGCTAAAATAGATAATTAAGAGTAATAGTAATAAGATAAACTATTAAATAAGCTTAAACAAACTTTTTTATAGGATAATAAAGCATATATATTTAAATTTTTATGTATTATTAATTAATTTTTGAAATGCAATTAATAATAATGTAATACTAATTACTTTTATTATGCATAGTCCATAATTTGTAAGAATTAAATAATAATATAATAGTCAATCAGAAAATTTTACAAAGAAATCAATTAGTATAACATTTTTAGTAACTAAAAATATTATTAATATTATCTTGAAAAATAATAAAAATGACAAATTAATTCAATTATAAACTATTAAAAGGGTTTATTGTAGAATAACAAAAAAATTGTGATAATAAAATTAATACTTATAATATTACTAAAAATAATATTAATAAATAAAATGAACTTGAATTAGTTTCTTTATAAGAGTATTTAATTAATTAAACAACAAATCTTCATATTACTAGGATTTGTAAAAATTTATAAGAGATAAATAAAAGTTAGTATAGAAATGTTTAAAAAATCAGAAATTTAATAGAAGGAAATACAAATAAACTAATCAAACCAAGAAAGCAATCAGACAAGAAGATAACAATGAAAGTATTTATTATATGAAAATTCCTATTATCAAAAAAAATATCTAAATAGTAAGGAAGGTCATTAAAAAAGTTAATATATAGTTTATTTATTATTACTATATAGTAAACAAACTCATTGGTTTAATTATTATTTATAATTTCTTATTAATATTAACATAGTATAATTATTATATGTTTATTTATAATATAATTTATTTCAAAATAAGATGAAAATATTAAAGTAATAATAAATCCAATATATTAAAATTAGATGAAAATATAATTAGAAGAAAATATTCAAATATTTATATATTACAAGTATTTATTTTTTTATTAAATTAAATAACTATTTAACTGATAAGTAGATTATATAAAATTTACTATCTTTTTTATTTTACAATTTTTTAATTTAATCTTATATTAAGTATTTATAGTAATAGTTTTTTCATTGGATTTTTTGAATTTATCATATTAATCATATGATGCAATGATTTTAATTACAAATGCACTAATTGATCTTTATTTAGATAATATCTAATATTATATTTTTTACAATATACACTTTTTTAAAATTAATTATATTAATCTATTCAATTAATTCTTCATTTGAATCTTCATATAAACAATTATTTCACAGGCTATCTCCTTTATATGGAATTTTATCAATAAAAAATAGGATAATCAGAATATTCACCTAAAATATAAAAATCAAATGTTAATTCATTCATTTACCTTCCTTTTACTTTTTTTGATTTTATTGATTATTACTAACCTCTTTTTTTTATTTCTTGATTTTTTTAGATCTTACATATTAAATAAAACTCTAAAAACATCTGTATTTTAAAATATAAGATTAAGAGATTACAGTTAATTCTTACATTTTGCTTTTTTTATTTTATTAATTGTTACTTACTAATCTCTTTTTTATTATCTTCTGCTTTTTAAGTTAATATATTAAAATAGACTTCTAAAAACATTTTCACTTAAAAATATAAAATCAAGAGATAAAGGTCATATCCTTTTTTTTCACCACTTTTTAAGTTTAATATATTAACATGAAACTCTAAAAATATTTGCTATTAAATAAAGATTAGAAGTTAAGGTTAATTGTTACTTTACTTTTTTTAATTTTATTGATTATTATTAATCTCCTTTTTATTCTCTCCTATTTTTTAAGTTTAGTATATTGAAATGAAGTTTAAGAACTAGAGCTCTGAATCAAATTAGGTTAACCTATTTACTTGACCTGATCTGATCTGAAAATCTAAGTCAGCTCAGTAGATTTTTAGGTTATTATTAGGTCAGGTCAACAAATCAAACTGATCAGACCCGATTTGATCAGGTCAACCAATCATTATTCTTGAATAATATTCAATTAGAATGATTTATTATCATTTTGAATGATAGTTTTATTATATGAGAATGATATTTTATCATCTAAGAATGATATTTTTATTATCTAAGAATGATAGTTATATCATTAATTAGATGATTCATTATCATTCTTGAACAATAATTTTATTGTTCTTGAATAATAATTTTATTATTCTTGAACAATGATTTTATTGTTTAAGAATGATGTTTTATCATTTAATTAGAACATTTTATTATCATTCTTAAATGATAGTTTTATTGTTTTTGAATAATGATTTTATCATTCTTGAATAATAAATTTATCATTTGAGAATGATGTTTTATCATTCAAAAATAATAATTTATCATTTAAGAATGATGATTTTATCATTCAAAAATAATAATTTATCATTTAAAAATGATGATTTTATCATTCAAAAATAATAATTTATCATTTAAAAATGATGATTTTATCATTCAAAAATAAAGCTCTGAATAGTTTAGATTAATTCAAAATTTTCAGTTCATATCAACTTCAGTTCAGTTTTGGATTGCAAAAAATTTAATCCAAAAATTTTCAATTTAGTTCAGATTTTTTTCAAATTATAAATCTAATTTGAACTGAAAAAAATTTGAACTGAACTGAAAATTTCAGATTAATCTAAAATTTCAGATCATTTGAAATGATTAAATTTATTATTCTTTTGGAATGATAATTTAATCATTCTAATCAAATAATTCTTTTATTATTTATTTAGAATGATAATTTAATCATTCTAATTGAATGATCTTTTTATCATTCTTTTGGAATGATAATTTAATTGTTCCAATTGAACAATTTTTTTATCATTTGTTTAGAATGAAAACTTCAATTATTCCAAATGAACAATTCTTTTATCATTTATTTGGAATTATAATTTAATTATTCCAATTGAATAATCCTTTTATCATTTATTTGGAATGATAATTCAATCATTCCAAATAAGCAATTCTTTTATCATTTGTTTAGAATGATAATTTAATCATTTCAATCAAATAATCCTTTTATCATTCTTTTGAAATGATAATTTAATCATTCCAATTGAACGATTTTCTTATCATTCATTTAAAACAATAACTTCAATCATTCTAAATGAACAATAAAAAAATCATTCAATTAGAACGATTGAAGTTATCATTCCAAATAATTCAAAATTTCAGATTAATTCAAAATTTTTGGTTCAATTCGAATTTTTACCAATTTACAGTTCAGTTCAGTTTCAGATTAGCATTTTTAAGATTTATAATCTGAACTGAACCAAACTGAAATTTTCAGTTCAGTTTTGAATTGGCCTATAATCTAGACTGAACTGAACCGTTTAGAGTATTATTCAAAAATAATAATTTATTATTTAAAAATGATATTTTATTATTTAAGGATGATAGTTTTATCATTTAAAAATAATGTTTCATTCGATTAGATCAGGTCAAGTCAAATCAAGTCAAATGAAAATTTAAATCAATTTAGATTTTTGTTTGATCTGATCTGATTCTTTCAGTTCAAGTAATTTGATTAACCTGACCTGTTCTAACCTGTTTAGAACTCTATCAAGAATATTTGTATTTAAATATAAAATCAGAGATTAAGGTTAGTTTCTTTATTTTTCAACATTTGTTTTTTCTTTTTTTAGCTTTAATTTTATTTGTTAATTAATAAAATTAAAGTTTATACAGAATAATCATATTTTAGTACTATGATTACACATATATTTATTATCACCTACTCAATAATTGATTAGCTTTTGTAATATTTTAGTTAAAATTATTTCAATCTTAAATAATATATGTATATTATAACATAATTTTAATAAATTACATAATACAGTGATTTTACTTTTAGTAATAAATAAATTACTTTTATATTTTATTTAATAAATTAATAAATTTAATTAAAGTAATATTAAATTAAATATTAATAAATTATTAAATTATAAATTTGATAAATTAATTATATAAAATTATATAAAAAATTACATATATAAATTACGGTTATAGTAAGTTTTACTAAAATCCATTCTACTAAAATTCCCTTCGCTAAAGCTGATCTATTGAAAGGATATTTCACTAAATGTTCACTTTGCCAAATGTTCATTTCGTCAAATAGACTTTTCACTAAAATATCATTTCACTGAAAAGACATTTTGCCAAATGGACTTTTTACTGAATCCATTTTGCTGAATAGACATATCGCTGAATCTGTTTTACTGAAAAGACATTTTGTCAAAAATGATTTTTGCGTAATATTTGTTTAAGCTAATTTCATAAGTCACAGGATTGCAGATCATAACTGAGAACATTTATAAAGATTTAAAAAAAATAATCACATTTTATATGAGTAAAAATTATGTCATTATATTCAGAATACTGATCTGAATGTAGTGATAATGATTTCTTTAAACTTTAGGTTCAAATCTGCACTTTAGTTAGAATAAAAAAAATTAGAATATTTTTTTTAATAGTATACTGCATTGCTTATTATTCAAATTAAACCTATGAGAAATTAAAGAGTTTACTTCAGATTCTATCACTAATATTTATTAACTGTACATAAAAAATTTTTTTATCAATATTTATCAGTCAAAAGCTATACTTTACATTTTATAACAAATGGCCTACTATCTATTGCCTTTACATATATATAATTTTGAGATTTATAAAGCAATATTATAAGCAATGCCTTTTAAAAAGCCCATAAAATCATTATTATCATGATTATTAAAAGCTGTTAAAATTTGATTTTCACAATTAATATATTGATTATGTTGACGTAACTGAGGTGCTCAATAGTTAATATTTTCTATTTATATTTCTATTTGCTACTATTCTTTTTGCAACTCTTTTATAATTGTATAGATTTTAATATAAACTTTGCCAATTAAGTTACTTCATCTATTATATCATCCTTTAACAATATTTTGAGTTCTAGGATAGTCAAGTTCAATAAGATCATCTATAGATCAGATTTCTGGTGAAAATAATAGGAGTGAATGACAGATAGATTTATTTCTAAGATTTCTTCTAGCTCTTTTGCGTATATAGTTTTATTCAAAATACTCAATAATACCTATAGTATTTTTAGATATTATGTGTTTAACTTGATCAAATACAGCTGGTATTTCTTCAGGTAGCAAAAAAGCAAGTGCTATAATATGATAAAATTGATGTTGAATTCTGATTGTTGTTATATTCAGTTGCCAATCCTTCTGTTTATATTTTTCTCCATAAATCCTGATATAATGAAAAAAATAACACTTGCAAATAGAATCTGACAATTCAGATTAGGTTGCATTTTATTATAGTCTATTCAAAATCAGCGATAATCACACCTGGTGATAAATTATAACCGGCTTGTTTACCTAAAACTACAATTTCTTTAAATAATCTTTCATAAATTTTCTCAGATTTATTTATTATTAACACATAGACCATTAAAAAAATATGAGAATTTTCATTTTCATCTACTAGTGCATGAATTGAATATAATTAGTAGAATAATAATGGCACTGTTTTGAGTATATCACCCATTAACCAGTAATTAGCCTTATATAGATGTTTGAGATTAGAATTTATGCAAAATATTAGCATTTTTTCATCTTCTAACTCTATTTCCTTTGCTAAAAATTTATCCTACTTATAGTTCTATGCAAGTAGTTAGAAATATTAATATTTTATAAAGTTTGTGGTTGTGGTAATATATTCATACTTCTAATATATTGAATAGAGTTCTGGACGAGTCAAGTTAACTCATAAGTCAGATAAGCTGAGTTAAGTTTGAATCAAGTCAAGTTTATATTTTTTTGACTCGATGATTTGCAAGTCAAATCAAATTTAATTTGAGTCGAGTTAAATATTTAACTTGACTCAATTTAAATTTGATTCAAATTCGACTTTACTCGAGTTGACTTGAAATAGTATTATTAATAAATTAATATTTTAAAACTATAAAAATTATATATTATAATAATTGAA
>CAJVPP010001683.1:0-18485 GCA_910592005.1 Funneliformis mosseae | reverse complement strand
ACACCAACTCGACTTGATTTGAACTCGACTCGGCTTATCTGACTCGTGAGTTAACTCGACTCGTCCGGAACTCTAATCAAAATCTGATTCTAATAATTTATTAAATTCAGACTTTAATTTTCTTAAATCAACTTCATATTTTATTTATTTACTTTAATAATAGTCCAATTATCTTTATTTGGGAAAAAGATATTAATATGTCGATTATTAGCTACTAATAAAATCAATACTGGTTTAAGTGCCTCCAAATATCTTAATATATAGTAAGTAGAATTCCAGTATATCTCTACATTAACAACAGATTTAAGATATTTGATTTTCTTTAAATCACATAAGAGGTGAAGATTATCACATAGGTGAGTTAAATTTTTAATATAATTTATTAATTTATGTACCTTTATTATAGGATCACTAATAAGTTTTAATCCTTTCTTTACATCCAAATTTAAGATATATGTGATGCATTTATAATGTGAAAAAATCATAGCTGAAAATTCATCATCTAAAGTTGAAGTAATATCTCTTTCACAAACTAACATAACAGTCTTATTATCTATTGTAAGTGTAATAATTTTATTAGAAATATTGAATTCTTCTAAGATTCTCTTTATTTCTTATGCAATATTTATATCAGAATAACTAATTGTAAAAGAAATAATACTAAGAAGAAATTCTGAAGTTTCCAATTAGAATCTATATAATGAATTATAAGTTCTAGAAATGCTTCTTAGTTAATTATAAATGTTTATATATTTGCTATCAATGTGAACTTTTCTGTAATTTTTTGAAACTCATTGATAATTTTATCTCTTTTAATTGTAAATATATTAATAATTAAATCTGTTAAATAGAAAGATAATTAGTTTTTATTTAAAAAATTTTTTATGATAAATTTATCTTTTACTTTATATCAGTCTGAAATAATATATTGTAAACTAAAATAATAGTTTTCAATAATGATAAAAGGTTGAAGATCACAAATCAATTAATCGACAAGGTATTTATTATAAATTTTTTATTTATCATATTAAAAGAATCAGCTTTTTAGTTAAATGTTGATTTTTTGTAGATACTCTTAATTGGTATTTTTTAAGATGCTTTCTCAAAGTACTAATACTCAATGTAATTTTATATCTATTGTTACATATTTACAAATATTGAATTCTGAAGTAGATGATGAGTTCTTATCAAAGTATAGCTATACAGCTAAGGTTGCTAAATGAAATCTAGAGGTTTTGTAAATTGTTTAAATTAAAAAAGGTAAAATTTAGCGAAATTATATTAAAATCTTATTAAAAAATCTGCAAAATTCTGAAAAAGTTAAAATTATATCAAAGCTTATAAAAATGTGAAACTATATCAAAACTTTAATAAAAAATTAGCAAAACTATAGTTTAGACATTTTGTCAAATTTAAAATGAGTTTAGATAAGCAACCTTATATACAGCATTTCCTAGCATATCTGATATATCTAAAGAACCAGGTTCTGAAATTGTATATATATGAGAAACTTGACTAACTGACTTATCAAAATTTATAGCATCTTCTCACTCTTCATATTCTTCAGATTCATTTTCTTATTCAGGGTAAAACTCTTCATCACTTAATATTCTTTTAAAGTCTCCTATTTTTGAGAATAAATTTTTAAGTGATCTTTTGATTGTTAAATTTTATTTATGATATCAGAAATTACACAATGAATATTTATATTTTTAAAAGACAATTATGCTAATAACCTTTATCTATTTATTATTTATATTAAAATATTGCAAAAGGAATAATGATAATTATAAAAAATTTTTATAGCGTGTTTTAATTTTCATATACAAAATAAATTGCACAAATTTTAAATTGATTTTATTATTTTATTAAAATAATATCTAATATTGTAGTTAATCAAAATTGTAGTTTTATTAGAGTTCCAAATAGGTTAAGTTAGTTCAGATTAATTAGTTAATCTAAACTGATTTTTTTTTTGAGTTAAATCAGATTAAGTTAAAGAAAGTAAACTGATTTAACCTGAACTGACCTGTTTAACCTGAAAATTTTCAGGTTAATATATTCAGATCTAATCAAATATATTCAGATTAAAATAGGTTAGAAATAATCAGGTTAATTCAGATGCCTAAGATAATAGTTTGTCATTTTTTTAAAAAAATTATATTAGAAAACTTTCTTGAACCTTTTTTTTCCTACATAATCATTTTTAGTATATTAATTTTATATTGACATTATCTTTTAATTTAAAGTTACATTAAAGTTATGAGCCAATCAAAAAATTCATTTTATATCAATTTATTTTCTTACAAAAAAAAAGGTATTTAAAAAAGATGTTTGATTATGAAATCTATGTTAACATTTTTCACATTTTTATTCATTTTAATTTATTTTTTGTTAAGTAAAAAGCAAGAAATATAATGAATTCCTCATTTTATCTTTATTCCTATCTTAATAAAACCTCTAACATTAAAATCAATCATTTTTTATCATTTTTTTATTAGAAAAATCATTTTTGTATACCAATAAACAATCATGATTTTTCTTATATTTTCAAAATTATTAGCAGCACTTTTATCAGAATTAGAATCACCAAGAGTTTGTGACATTAGATTATTTGTGTTTGATAATGGTGAACAATGTTTTATAAAAAAATCTTTGTATAGAACTTTAACAATTTCTTTCTCTTTTTTTAACGAACTTAGACAAATAAATAATCAGGATTTTGAACAAAATAAATAAGGTAAGTTTCATTTATTTATATTTTTTTATTTTGCTTTTAGGGTATATAATTAATATTCCTTTTCTCTTTTTTTAGCAAACTTAAATGAACAAATAACCAGGACTTTAAATGAAATAAATAGGTAAGTTATTCATTTTTTTTGCTTTTAGGGTATATAATTAATGTTTTCTTTCTCTTTTTTTAGCGAATCTAGATAAACAAATGATCAGGACTTTGAACTTTTGAACGAAATGAACAAGATAAATTCTATTCATTTGATTTATTTTATTTTTTTACTTTTAGAAAATGTAATTAACGTTTTCTTTTTCTTTTTTTTTAGTAAATTTAGATGAACAAATAATCAGAACTTTGAATAAAACGAACAAGATAAGTTTCATTCATTTTATATTTTTTTGCTTTTAGAAGCGTTAATAAAGAAATTCTTTCTCTTTTTTTAAAAATCTGGTTCAATCTGATTTATTAAAAGCATTATTATATATAAAAAATAACATTTATGTTAGATATAATATATTTAATATGTTTGTAATTGAGTAAATATATATATAGCAGATTTATTTGATAAAAATTCTTGATGATGAAGCTATTCGTGATGATATTTGTAACAGTGATTAGCAATTAATTTAATTGTATAATATTGTTATTTATTAATTATTATTATTAATCAAGATATTTAAAAAAAAAAAAAAAAAAAAAACGAAAATATGAAATATTTTAAGAAAATAAAAAGCAAAAAAAATATTATATTTGATGAATCTAATTTTTAATACATATGCGTGTTCAAATAGATTTATGATTCAAGTTAGATCTTTTTTTTGTAATTAAGTCAGAACCTTTAGAAAAGACTCTTTCTATAGGAACACTTATTTATGTAATGAAAATCCATTATGCATTAGTTAATATTTATTAATATCTAAAAAAAACTTTTAGTTATAATACCCAGAATTGCTAAATAGTCATGTGTCATATTCGAAAAATATAGATATTATTTTTTGTTATGCTATAATTATATTAAATAAATTTATTATATATAATTAATTATTTATTTTTATATCACTAAGTTAAATGCAATTTACCTTCTACTAAATTAAAGAATCCATTTTAACTCTTTCAACTGGCTTATTATAATAGTCTTTTACTTCAAATTTATGATTGTAATTATTATCTTTGTTATCGTCATTAATGGATCCAAATATCTCATATAAAAAATCATTTTCATTATTATTTTAATCATCACAATTATCATTATCAAATGGGTTGATTTTATTAGTATAATCACTTTTATAAATATTTATAAAAATTGATTTTATTTCATCAATAAATTTTTGTTTTCATTGTTGCTTTTTTGTAATAATTTAACTTCAACCTAGGATCGAGAACTAAATAATAAATCTTTTTTAAAAAAATATTTTCTTACTTATTGTAATAGCATATAGGTGAGAATCATCAGTCTTAGAATAATATAGTTTTAGTTTTTGTATCCTATTACTATTGCATTACATATTTTTAAATATTGATAATAGTTTTCATGATCTTTATCTAATAAATTTTTAATATGTTTAAGAATCATATTATATATAGGTATAAATGATGATAAAGTTATATAATTTGACATTGACATATATTTGATAGTTTTATAAAATTTTTAAAAATATCATTAGTTTATTAATAAGAAATTTTAAATATTAAAAGAAAAAATAAAATTGAATTTACTTCAAAAATACAATATAATTTCTTTATAATATTTCACTCATTAAAAGAAATTAAAACTTATTTAAATCTTCTTTAAGTAATGCAATATCATTAAAAGGCTAACAAATAAAATAAATATGTTAGTATTTTTTCATATATATTCATTAAATACTTAAATTTACTTACATTTTAAAGTTTTAATGCACGTTTTAACATAAAATATATTAAATTTCATCTTGTTTTAATGTCTAAAATAAGATTTAATAATTTGATTTTATATAATTCACAATGACCTGCAAACTTATCTCTCTGTTGAGATGATGCTCAAATTTTAATTATTAATTTTTGTAATTTTGGAATTATTTCTTTACAATTCTGAGGATTTTTATTCATTAAAATATCATTTTCATTCTGAAATTTATCAGCTTTTACATATTTTAAATATTTCTTATATAGTTAAATTTATAATATAAGTTAAACATCTAATATTATTTTTTTTATATTTAAAAGTGATTTCACTTTTTTTATAATGATATTCAAAATTTTTTAAAAAGTTTTATTATTTAAAGCATTATTTACTGTAATAGCTAATATCTAATTAAATTTATTAAAATAAATATTAAATTTAAATTTATTTTAAAAATAAAATAAAAATAAAAAATATAAAAATATTATCTTATTCAAAATATTAAAATCATTTTCAATATTTTCAATACAACTTAAAAATTCTTTTGCTAAATTCTCACCAGAATGTAATCTCAATATATAAACAAAATCAACAAGTATATTATGAAAATTCTAGTGATTATTGATAAAATGACATATTATTTCTAAGAATGCGATAGTATTTGTTGATATCTAACAATCTAATGTAAAACTTAATTTTTCTGAAATATTCTTTTTAATTAAAATAAATATAATAAGTATTTTTTTTATTAGTTTCATTTTTTTATAATTATTTTTTTTACTTGTTAATTTTTATTTAAATTTTTTTATTTTATTCTTTATTTTTTTTTTATATTACTTCATTTGTTTAGTTTCTTTTTATTTTATTTTTTTATTTTCTTTTCTTTTTTATTTTATTTTATTTTCTTTTTTTCTTTCATTTTTGTTTTTTTTTTTTTATCTTTTTTTATCTTTCATTATATTGGTTTTTTTATTATTATTTTCTTTATTTATATATTTTTTATTTTTTTATTTTTACATTTCATTTTTTTTTTTATTTTCCACTTTAATTTTATTCTTTTTTTTAGTTATTTTTTTCTTTTTAATTTTCTTTTTAAAATTTTTTTATTTTTTATTTTGTTTTTAATTTCGTTTATTTATTTTTATTACTTTTCATTTTTTTTATTTTTAATTTTAATTTTTTTTGTTCCTTTTTTTATTTTTTTTAATTTTATTTTTAGTTTTATTATTGTTTTATTTTTATTTTTATTTTTTTCTTTCTTTTTCTTTTTATTTTTTCTTTTTAATTGTTTTTACTATTTTTTTTCTTTTCGTTTTTTATTTTCGTTTCATATTTTTTTAAAAAATAAAAGTAAAAAAAAATAAATAAAATAAAATAAAAATAAATAAAAATAAAAATAATTAAAATAAAAAATTTTGCTAAATCTTGGCGATATATTTATTTTTTATATCACGTTACGATTTTATTTGTTATTTTTTTCATTTTCAGTGATTAGTAGTTGCATAACCTATCTAAGAAGGTAGTATGACTTTATTTTATAGTAGAAAACTGGTGTAATATATATTTAAGATTAACTGTAATAATTTTATTTAGGCATCTTGTGATTTAGATGAAATTTTTGAAGTTGAATTTAAATCATCTACTCAAAAATTGAGTAATAATTCATGTAATATAAAAAAGCTAAGCTGTGTTCTAAAAGAAGATAAAGTTAAAAAGAAAAATATGAATAAAGCTAATGTATTAATAATATTATATGATAAATATTATTATGCAATTTATAATAACAAGTATTATTATATTAAAGGTGATAGTCATCTTAATTTGACTGTTTTATATTTAAAATTATGAACAGCAAAAATTGTAATTATTAAATTTTATGAATTTATTTATTTTAATCTAATACTGTATATTAACTAATTATGTTAAATTAATTTTAGATTAAAAATGCCACTGATTTTGATAATCTTTTAAATAGATCTTTATTTAATATGATAAATTCTGTTAAATTATCAAAAAATATACAGGTAACATTAATCACTTATTTAACATATTTTAACATATATCCACCATCACAATTACAATCAATTTTTATATATTCACTATTATCATAATTAATTTCTATTTATCCATCATCGTCACAATCAATTTCTATATATCCATTATTATTATAATTAATTTCTACCTATTCACTATCATTATTACAATTAACTTTTACATATCTATTATCATTATATCCAAATAATAATTTTTACTAATTGTAATATTAGTTTCAAAATTAGAAGATTTTTTAAAAGAATTAGATGCAATTTATAGAGAAGGAAAATATACTTAATATTAGAAATTTTTAAAAACAATGATATTAGAGTAAATTTAATTTCAAAAATTTCTGTAAGAAAACAAGTTGCATATAATTTCTTTAGAACATATTTTAATAATTAAAGAAGTGATAAATAAGTATACTTAATATTTAAAATTTAGCAAATTTATTATATTTAAAGTTTGATTTTTTTGCAAATTTTTTTTTTTTATTATTACAGCAAATTTCATTACTTATAGACTACTTAGTAAATTTAACATGTGATATATAACACATATAACATACGAAAATGCAATAAATTTTGTAAACAAATAAAAAAAATCACATAATTTATTGTATTATTTTTTATTTATATAACGAAATTAAAAATTACATCTTATTTTCACTGGTAAATAATTGAAAAATAATTATTTAGATGTTCGCAAAGAAAATAGCAAAACATTTTAAAATTAGCAAAATCTTTATATATAAAATAATACTTCTCTTTTAAAAATATAATTCAGTAGAACTATTACTTTCATTATACTATAAATTACATTTATTTTCAGAAAATGATTTAAAGTACCTTGAATTTTTATTAATGAAAAGATAGATTGATATATATAGGAATTATAAAATGAAATAAAATTGTGGCTTAGACACACTATTGGATATACTATAATATAGTATGCTTTACATCGGCTTAGATTTACATATAAACAAGTATTTAGATCTAATTTTTTAAATACTATATGTAAATCTAATTATAAAAGAATAACAAAATATTTTATTTATTTGAAGCTATCTAAACTAACAAAAAAGATAAATGAGATTAATCAAGCAGATTATATTTTACAAATTTCTCAATATTCTTTAAAATAATTAGTATTTTGTGATGAATTTGCATATAGCAAAAGGTCATTATCAATAAGATATAGATGGAGTTTAACAGAAACTCAGGCAAAAAAAACCTTCTTTTTTTATTAGAGGACAGAGGTTTACAATCAAAGACGCTTTATGTATAGATAGATTATTAGCTTATAGAATTCAAACAGGTCCGATAAGTGCAAAAGATTTTAAATTTTTTGTAAAATATATATTGGTATAGTATGTTTTTATATTTATTGTTTATGTAATAACTAATAAATTAAACTTAATATTATTTATTATTATAGTTACCAAAAATAAACTAATTTCCTAAACCATATAGCGTGTTAATTTTAGATAATGCATCGATTTATAAAAAGTAAATTTAAAATCTTTATATAAAGAGAAAGGTATAATATTAGAATTATTATCAGTATATTTACCTGATTATAATTCTGTAATTATATCTTATTATAAGTTTAATATTTTTTATTATAGTAATATAATTTATTTTTTAGATTGAACAATCATTTTATCATATTAAAAGTTTTTTAAGACAAAATCGTAGTTGGGTTAAAACTTTAGAAGATCCTACAAAAGCATTAGATTTAAGTTGCACATTTTTTGGAAAAAAATTAGTAATACATGTTTTCAACATGCTGGATATATTTAAATTTATAAATGTTATAATTAAATAAATATATTTTATAAAATTAACAAAAATATTACTTTATTATTATTTGTAATTATTATTACGATCATTATTATTGCTACTATTATACTATTATTATAATCATTATTAAAAGATTTCATTGAAATCTACTAAAATAAATTCTATATCAACCCAAATATTTGTATGTTCTTCAAAAAAAATTGTATCAATTATTTGATTTGAAAGATATTTCTTCACATCATTATTAAATGATGATTTTATAATAAACCTCTTATTGTTAGCAGATCCTGATAGAAATATAAAATCTATAAATTCATCAAAGATCATTTCTTTTATTATATTAATATTAGATTTATATAGAATTTTTTTTCTTAATAATACACTTGTTAATGTACTTTTAATAGAATCTTTAAATGCAAAATATATGATATTAAAATAAATATATATATAATGTAAAATTTATAATATGTATAAAAGATACCAGGTAGTATTTTGAGTTCTTTATGCAATAATAATATATCTTTAGGTATATTAGAAATTAGTTTATACTTTGTTTATCAAATATTAGAATTATTAGAGGATTTAATTCTATAATATCTTTCATTCTGGTAGATTAAATAAATAAGAAAATAAATAATTAATAAAACAAATAAATAAGTAAATAAAATATATTTTGTATTTTAATTTATCAAAGCTCTTGTCTATAATATTATCATATCATTATTTTATGTAAGATGATGGTCATCATCAGATATCAAATACCCTTGAGTATAATATTTGCATTTCTTTAAAAAATTAATTATTTTTTGTTTAGCAGAATTAAGGTTATTCGTAATTTCAGAATTCATTTCAGTCTAAAAGATATACAGTAATAATAATATTAGTTAAAAAGAATCATTTAAAATTATAATAATACAAAAAAATTCTTATGTAAAATCTTTTTTAAAAATTAATTTTTGAGGAATCATCTGAATTTTTAATAGCATTTTCATAAGTTATTTTTTTGTGTTTTAGTTGTTTTTTTTGATAAACACATAATTGATTTTTTTATTTTCTTTTGCTATAGTTTTAAATACAATAATTGTTCCATCAGATTTGAGGTCATCCTATTTCTATTTTTCCCTAAGACTTTGGTAAATTATACAATAATATTTCTTCTTCAATATAACCATAATTTGAAATATTTTCAAGAATAAATGGAATATAAATAGCATCTTTCAATTTTTTTTATGGTAACTGAAATTGATTAAAGTATACCAATATGATATATACTTTAAAATAAACTGAATTAGTTAGATTTTTTTAAAAATCATGATGTAAAAATATTTTAAATGAATTTACTTAGTTTTAAAGGCTTCAAAATATCAGATGCTATATTAGCTGATGATAAATCATATAAAGGTAACTTCAAAGTTATCTCAATTTCAGTATCAATAAGATCTGAAAATTTTGTAATATCTATATTTTTATTTTTAGCTTTGAATACAAATTAATAAATTAGTTTTAATACTAATAATAAATAAAATAAGATTTTATTAAAACTTTATGTAATATAAACCTTTAAACTGATCAAATTTACTCAAACATTTATGACAAATATTAATATCATTTTGATTTTTTGTCATTTTTATTTGAGAAGAAACTTTTTCAAAAACTATAAAACAAATCTTTGATCTAGTTTTATTCAGTTATTTGTAAAAGAGTTTATAAGTAATTTATGCTGAAAATCTACAGGATATTTTTTATTCTTATCTCAGGAAATTTTTTTAGATTCACAGGAACAAGAAGATCCATAGAATTTTGCATATTCAATACATATTAAGCATATAGGATATAAGTTTAGACAATAAACTAACTCTACTTTAGATTCTATATTTGATAAAAGAGTTGTATGCATCTTTATATTGATACATTTAATGAAAGAATTATATGTATAATGATAATTATTGTAAGAAATCGAGAAATTTTACTATGTTACATATATCACGTGTGTCATGTGTCATATGTTGTAAATAAATTAAAATACCAGTTTGTTATTTACAAATAATAAAGCTAAAGAAAATATTTGCATACTTATATTTTCCAATAAAAACTTTTCCAATGTCACTGTATATGTTTCTGCTTAAAGAGTTTTCTATTTTACAATAGTTTCTTATCTTACTGTCAAGCTTGTATCAGTTAAGGTCTCTATCGCTGAGAAAGATATTTCAGATGCATCTAATAAAAATCCAACTTCTGTTTTAATTCTATTAATAAACTTATTATTAAGTCCTGCTAGAAAATAATAAAATGAAACCAATCTCGCCTTATTTTTTTTTATTAGTTGTATGACTCTTAGCTTGTAAATTAGTTCAGCTACTAATTGGTTAAAAAAACCTCTCAACGATAGTTTAACTTTCTCAAGCATCCTTTTGAATTCCTCTAGATTGAAAATAAGTTTTTCATGATATACACACTACCTTGTATATAGAACTTCTGACATTAGTTTATTTTTTTCCAAGAGGAATTAACCCTAAAAAAAATATCAACTATACATAAAAAAAAATTCATAATGCAGCTATAAATAAAATTAATTACCTATTTAATTTCATTTTGTCAAGCTCTGCATATGCTTTGTTATATGCAATCTCCAATTTCTAAAATTCAGATTCAGAATAAATAATGTCACTTTGTAATATGTATAACTTTTCCTGAAATTTTCTTATATCTCCTCTCAAAATTCTTTCAGGTAGTAGCAGATAATCGGATGAATTAACATATTCTAGATCATCATCAGTTTTATATAAGTAATGATATCACATTATTACCCTTATGATAACTCAAAAAATCTAATTAATTATTCTAAAGTCTTTTTGAATTTTTTTCCTTCTGTATTGTTTCAAGCTATAGATATATAAAACGTGTGCTTTAGATACAAACATTTATTAATTTTGAATTTTTTTTTTATATTTACTATTAATTTATTATAGTGTTTTTGATATAAAGCCTTGCAAACTAAATTCAAATATTGGCTTAAATTTAGAATATCTATTTGCTCAGATACAATGGATGTATTATACTGTTTATAATTATAAACAATATCATTCTGACTCTCAAATCACAATTCTTTTTTCTTTTTTTATGTTAAAAATAGATGTATCTTTGTAGTGAATAGACATTTTGCTTGTATTCCTTCTTTTTAATAATAAAATGATTTTAATAAAAAAATTGCTATAAAACACTTATTAGCTAAGTTCTAAATTATCTCTCTGCTTATCAAATTATTTTAACAGTCTATAGAATATAAGATAAACTTTAAAAAAATTTTATTGCAATTCTTGTGAATTCATCCCTATAGCTATGAATCTATTTAAAGCTAGATGATCATTTTTTCATATAAAATTTAATATGCAATAATCATTTTGAGATCAGTCAATCAGATTAAAGCCTACTATGCTACTATACACTAGTGGAGATATATTTAACTTGCAAAAATTTGAGTCTGTTAAAGAAAAAATATATGAGTTTCATTGTAATTATTGTAGTCTGTATAATTTAAATTTTTATTGAAGCAAATTCACATAACTGTTCTTGAATCTCTAAAGTATTATATATAAGAGATTAAGACTTTAATTAAATATTATAGTCTTTTATTACACTTAGAACTAATATATTATTTTATGACAAGTAAAACTCGTATTTTTAACTACAAGACTTACAATTTCTTGTCAAGATATTCAAATCGATGTAAATGTACTTTTAACATATAGTATATAAAGAATAGTCAGTTATTTCTATAATAGATCATATCAAACTTGATAAATTATGCTTCTTAAATAAAGTGAAGTATTTTATTAATGAATTAAAATTAGAAGAACAGAGAAAATTTCATATAATATATTATAAAATAAAGTCACTAAACGCGTTACAAGCACTAGAGGTGAGTTTAATACAAACTTAAAAATAATTTACTTATATTATAATAGTCTTAATAAGAATTCTATTAGAAAAATTACATTAATAAGATATTAATTAAAAATATACATGATACGGATGTGAATGAAGTTACTGTCTCTGTCATTAATATAGGTAATATAATCAAAATTATTTATATAATATTAAACTGTATATAAACTTTTCTTATGATGTAAAATTTATAGTTTTGAAGAAAAAATCTTCTGATTCATCTGAAGATAAAAGAAAAAAAATAGTTGTAAATAATAGTAGTGAAAAGGATTATGAAATAATAAAATTGAGAAATTCTGAATACTATAGATAAATTTTTTTTCTAAACTATTTAAAAAACTAAAAAAAGTTTTCAAATAAAAGAAAAAATTAGAAAAAAGTGAACAATAAAGTAAATAGAAGATTATATAAAAAAATATTGAATTAATTAATAGAAGAAATAATCAGAAAATAAAAAAATAACTTAAAAAGAAGTATTAAGCTGAAGATCTAAAAGGCAAATTAAAAAGAAACATATTCAAAATAACTGAAGTAGCATATATTATACATAATTAATATACTGTAAAAATAAATTTAGTTTATAATAAATGGTAAATCAATGATATATTATGTAGTAAATCATAAAGTATTATTAAGGTATTATACAAATATTATTGAGATATTAGAATACTAATATGTATGATATTTATAACTTGATATTTTATTTAAAGATATTCTATATTATATATTTATAAGTAAGATATTGGTAATGTAAATTGTTAATATATTAGATTACAATTTGTTATACAAATATTAAGTATTTAATAAAAAATTAAAAAAATATGTAAAAATAAAAAGATTATAAATAATAAGAAAATAATATATTTTATTAATTTAAAATAATATATTTTATTAATTTAAAATAATATATTTTATTAATTTAAAATTATATATTATATATATTATAGGAAATTATTAAAATAAAATAAATATTCTATATTGATATTCTATTCTAATAAGATATAAAATTTGTAAAAAAATATTTTTATTTAATAATATTTTTTTTTATTAATAAAAAAAGTTTTAAAATTAAAAAATTGTTATATTAAAATTAAATTTTTTAAGTCAATATAATATATTTTTTATCTTAAAATTATTTATAATACTTTCACATATTAAAATTAATATATAGTAAACAACTTATTTAAAGAGATATTCTTAAAACTATTAAATTATTTAATTTTAAAAATTTATAAAAAAAATTTTGAAAAGTAAGCAAATATTTTATGTAAGACAGAAATTCAAAAAATTAGTAATATCACATAGTTAGCTTATACACAAAGTCAAAAATAGTGAAAAATATATAAAATTTTATTGATCAAATGATTGATATCTACATTAATATCATTTATTATAATCAATATGCAATATGTTTAACATATATTATACATTAAAATAAATACAAGAGCAATTATAAACTTCTAACTATTCTTATATAAAATTTTTGATTTAAGATATTTTAATTATAATGTATTTTTATAAAATTTATTTAATATTAATTTATTTTTAATTATTTAAAATTTAAAATAATCAAGTTTTTATATTTATCAATTTAATTATAGTTATAAATCTAAAAAAAAATATACAATACAATAATAATAACTAGAATTTCTGTTAGAAAATAGAATATTTGAATATTTATTTGTAAATAAATAAAATTCTAATATTCGAAATATATAATTAATATTTGAATATTGAAATTAATTTCAAATATCAAAAATTAAAATTGATTTGAATATTATTTTGATTATCAATCAATTATTTATTAAAAAAAATAAAATAAAATAAAATTAATTAATAAAATATAGGAGTATGTAAAAAAATTATAATAGAATTAATTAATAAATACAAAAATACATATGTAAAAGAGAATTAAAATAAAATAAAAAGTAATTAAAAAGAAAATAAAAATAAAAATAGAATAATAATAATAAAAAATAATATAAAAAAATAAAATAAAATTGATTAATAAAATATAGAAGTTATGTAAAAAAATTAAAATATAAAAAAAAATATATAATTTTGAATCTAAATTGATTTTAATATTTAATATTTAAATCAATTTCAATTTATAAAATAACTTTTGATATTTAAATTATTTTAAAACTTTTAAATATTTGAAATACAATTTGTATTTTAAATGAAAACTTTTATATTTTATAAAAAGATATATTTTTTTTTAAAATTATATATCAATATATATTTTGTATAGCAGTATAATTAAATTTAAATAAATTGCTAAATTTACTATTTTATCAATACTAGCAAAAAGATTCAAATTGTTTTGATAAAATAAAAATTGTTAAAATTATAAATATTTGTTAATAAAAATTTTTATAAAATAAAAAATTTGGTAAAAAGTATTTAGAATTATCTAAAGGAATTTTATTTTACAAATTATATTTTATTGTAAAGTTATTTACCAATCTTATCAAACAAAAGATAATATATTATATAAATAATAATTTTAAAAAATTTATCAAATAAAAACAATAAAATTCAATTACTAATAATAGTTATTTATCAATATAAAAAAAAAATAGAATAAATTATTAAAAGGATGTTAATAATTTAATATACCTATCTAATATATAAAGTATTTTAAAATTTATTACAAATATTTGTAATAGAATTAATGAATATAGAAATATATTTATTTTAATAAAACTTATAAATTTTAAATATAATGATAATTAATAATTTTTTTAATACTTTTAGATTAATTATTATGTCTTTTTTGTAATCAACCTTTACCTAATCTTTTACTGAAAAATTATTTAAATATTTAAAAATATCACAAAAAAGTAAATTATATATTTATTTTATTTTTATAATAATATTAAAATATTTTGATTTTTTTTAGAAAAAATATTAGAAGTTGTATAGAGTTTTGTTTGATACATTATGCATAAACTGAAATTATTCCATTAGGTATAAAGACAAGTTATTTTACAAATATTAATTTTGAAATTTTATCAAATCAGATTAGTAATATTTAAGATGATTTATTAGACATTATTAATTTTAAATTAGCAAGTTGGTTTGTAATTTATTATTAACTGTTTATAATAAAATTGGATTTTGAAAAGCAAATACACCAATGATGATTTAAGAGTAAAATTAATTTATAAATATATTTTTTTTATATGTTTTAAGATGAAATAATCATGTCAAAGTTTTGGCAAATTTGTTTTTAAAAACAAATGTTTTACCATTTGAAATAAGCAAATCCTCTAAAGCCAATTGATTATTTACATGAAAAATTAGTTCCAAAAGTAATTATTAGACTAATAGTTCAAGATTTTAATGGAAAATTATCATTAGAAGAAGCAAGAGAAATTATGAAAGACACTGCAGATTTTTTGGTGCATATGTATATAACGATTAAATAATTGTTATGCTGTAATAAAAAATAAAATTATTTTTGAATTTGTATAAGAAATTTAAATTTGCAATAAGAAAATTTACGTGAATATTTTTTGTCTTCGCCGCAGCAGTTGCGTAAATACAATATTAATTTTATTTTATTTACACAGTATAAATTATATAATATTACACAAAACATTTTCATTCAATAAATCGTTAAAACTTATCGCACACCCCGATCTTATTAAAGAAGGCGGGACCCCATTTGAAAATAAATTGCAACTTTCCTAATTATATTTCCCCCGGTGTAGGTGCCCGAATTTCGAATTATTCAATAAATCATGCGTGGGAATTTGATCTTTATAGTGTTAATCACATGCCATTTACATGTGATATTTATCGGAACTTTGATTAGATAAACGGATCGTATTTTCTAAATTATTTTAATCGGTTATCTATTATAGTTAAGAGCTGATTAATCCTCGACACTTAATAATTTAAGAATAGTAATGAAAACGTTTAATTCTTTTAAGTGAAAAATGTGCTTAAAAATGGCTGCCTAAATTTTTTATTATTTGGTGGGATTCATACGGATCGTTAGATGTTTTTATTTTTAAAAAAGATAAAATCGGGAAAAATCATATGATTAATTGTTATTCATCTTTAATAGCAGTGAATTTACAATGATTTTTGATTCTTTTAAAATGATTACAAAATTATACAATTCGGAATCATATATGAAGCTCTTCCTTTCCTCCATCCGTAATTCATAAATATGTAAGCCATATTTCGAAAAGCACGAATTCTGAAAATATGTCTATATTGATTAAAAAATCATATAAATATAGGGACTGATCAAAGGAATTTCGAACAAAAAAAAATCAAATCAAATCATAAATAATCTCTGAATAATAATAAATTCTTCTTACAACAATATTTTGCAATGAAATATCTTTTCTTATTTATCGTTCTTGTTTGTATCGTCCATGGCCTGACAGTTCACGCATCTCCTCTAGGTAAAAAAAAAAATTTTGAAATTAAATATTTTCATTTATAACATTTACCTTTCTATTTTCTCACACATGCATTTAATTTAACATTTTCATTGATAGCTGAATCTAATCGCCTCATGAAACGCTGTAAAACTAATGATGATTGCCACGGTGATGAATGTACTCCAGAAGGAACATGTGCGACAGCTCATATTGATTGTTGCTGGATGCCTCCTATTTATTGTTGTGGAGGTTGAATAATGGAACGTTACTTTTAGTTTTTTTTCCTTTAATCTTTATCTAAACTAATTATTTAATGCAACACGTATACCCTCACTAAACAAATCAATTCAAATCAATTTATCTACTAATTCTCTAATGTAATATTCAAGTTAAAAGCAATTTATATTTAATTTGCGTTCATTTACTTACAAATAAAATGAAAATGAAAAGCTTTTAACAAGGTTCCTGTCTAGTAATTAATTAGTTTCACTGACAATTTTCAAGTTGCTTGATTATGACCTTTTTGACCACAGTTTCGACAACATTTTCTAGTATGTTTTTCTTGGTATTCAGTTTTAAAAGCATGGCTTTTTTGGATGGTATTTATCTGTGCAACTAGTTTTTTGTACATCTTTAGACCAAAAGATTTTGCATCTGCCCACGTTTGAAAGTTTTATCCTACATAAATTTTTGATTGTTCTAATAATTGTCAGAATAAACGCTATCAATTATTTAAAGTTTTCGGCTTGTTCTTGATTAAGTATTTCTTTATCATAAAGTATTTCAATATTTTCAAACAACTTTTATTTGTATCATTGTTATCGTATTAAAAATTTATACAATATATAATAAGCTTTTAAACTTAATTCCTATCAAACACAAAAAGTGTCGATGATATTATGATTAATAAATCATTCAACATTTACTACAGATGAAATAGCTTTATGAAAAATGAAAAAAGCGCGAAAAAAAGGAAAAAAAAAATGCGAGTAGAACTTCATTTTATAAACTTGTATTTTACTTTTAAAAATTTTTTATTTTATTAATATGGTTAAAAAAGTTTTTGCTAATTACTCTTTTATGTATATAATTACTAAAATTAGTATTATCTTCTATAATTTTTTATAGCATCTTCAAGTGATATATTATTTATATCCTGAGAAATCAATCATAATGCAATTATAGGAACTAAAACCTTTTGCAAGAAGTCTTGTATTTTTAAAAGAAACCAAATCATATATTAACAAATTGTTAAATAAAAATAGTTTTAAAAGTAGTGTTTCACTAATTATAACTAGTCCTTTTTATCTTTGCTATAAAAATAATCAAAGATAATATAAATAATAATAATTAAAATAGTAAATCTTATTATTATATACAATCAAAACTCAATATAATGAATCTTTAGGATTAGTAATTTTGATTTATTATAATAAGGATTCAGAAAAATGATTTTTTTTTTTTAATATATTGATTTAAATAGTAAAAAATAAAAGTCTGTTATATAAATTTACTATTATTTTATTTATTATTTGCTTATTAGTATGCTATATTATTTCTTTATTATCCCTTAAATTGTAAAGCAGGCAAATTTGCCTGCGAACATAAAATAAAAGTATTAATTTTTTAATAAAAAATAAAATATTAATGTTAATAATATAATTATTATATAAAAAATATAGTTTAAT